>QRFJ01004496.1:19285-31245 GCA_006176705.1 Cocos nucifera
GATTTAATTTATCTTATTTTATTTTATTTATTAAAATAATAAGAATCAGATCTGAAACATATCAAGATCTGATTGGGATCAAGAGAAAAATTTTAAAATATATCTCTTGATCTGATCAGATCTGGACGAACCTGGACCGGGAAATCAGGATTTCCCTTCACTGATCACCGCTGAGCTTTCTATGAAAGGTTCTAAAGGCTCAGTTCTTACTATGGAATGGACTTCTTCCAAAAAAAAGTCTTATGAAAAGAAAAAAAAGTCTGCAAAAAAGTAAAAGATGGAAGGAGCAAAGAAGAAGAAGGCAGAGCCAAAGATGAAAGCCGTTGGCAAAGGAAAGTGTTTCCATTGCAACAGCGATGGCCATTGGAAGCGGAACTGCCCGACTTACCTAGCCACCCTGAAGAACAAGAAGGAAGGTCCTTCTGAAGGTATGCTCATTATTGAGTCTAACCTTGCCATTTCTTCTACATCCACTTGGGTGCTTGACTCTGGTTCTAGTGCTCATTTGTGCACTTCCATGAAGGGTCTTGAGGATAGCAGGAGGTTGAGGGATGGAGACATGATCCTACGCATCGGTAATGGAGCAAGAGTTGCTGCAGTAGCCATCGGAACATACTCTCTTCGATTACCGTCTGGTTTAGAATTAGTTTCAAAAGACTATTATTATGTGCCTGCAGCTAGCAGAAATTTGATTTCTGTTTCATGCTTAGCACTAGAAGGCTATGTGATTACCTTCTTTAAGGACCATTGTGACATTCTTTATGAAAGAAATAAAATTGCAAATGGTTTCCTTATTAATGATCTTTATCAGCTACATATTGATGTACCTGTTCTAACTATCGAGCAAAATGTGAATGCCAAACGACCTAGGGATAGTCCAAATGATAGGTATCTATGGCACCTGAGATTAGGTCATATAGTAGAAGATAGGATCAACAAATTGAAGAAAAATGGGCTATTGAGTCCATTGACTTCCGAGTCATATCCAACTTGTGAATCTTGTCTTCAAGGCAAAATGACTAAACTCCCTTTTGTTGGACATGGGGAGAGGGCCACATATCTCCTTGCCCTAGTACATACTGATGTGTGCGGCCCATTTGATGTGCCGGCTAGAGGTAATTTTGTCTACTTCATCACCTTTACCGATGATCTGTCTAGGTATGGGTATGTGTATCCTATGAGACATAAGTCTGAAGCTTTTGAAAAGTTCAAGAAATTCAGACATGAAGTAGAAAAACAAACTGGAAAATCCATTAAGGTTCTTCGATCATATCGAGGAGGTGAATACCTTAGCCGAAAATTCCTAGACTATCTAAAGGAAAATGGCATAGTCTCTCAATGGACTCCACCAGGAACACCTTAACTCAATGGGGTTTCAGAACAGAGAAATCGGACCCTATTAGATATGGTTCGATCCGTGATGGGCTTCATAGACCTCCTTGATTTTCTTTGGGGACACTCATTGTTAACTTCAATTTATCTACTGAATAGAATTCCCTCTAAAACCATATCTACCACACCGTATGAGATATGGCATGGTAAGAAACCAAGTCTGAGTCATCTCAGAATTTGGGGTTGTCTGGCTCATGTCAAAAGACAACAAGCGGACAAGTTAGAGTTTAGGTCCTTTAGAGCTCAATTCATAGGATATCCTAAAGAGTCATTAGGATACTATTTCTATATATTCGAAGACCACGATGTGATTGTGAGTCGACATGCCATCTTTCTTGAAAAATAGTTTATTCAAGATAGCGGCATTGGGAAGCAGATCGCTTGATGAGAAAGTTCTATTACAACGAGCTAAGGACCAATTGGAACCAATACAGGTAGAGCCAATAAGAACACTACCTCCTCCACCTCGTAGATCGAAAAGAGTTTTCCGTCTCCCTGAGAGATACTTAGGTATTATTTCAGAGAAAGTAGAGGAAACGTTCCTCATGGGTAATGGTGCTCATGGTGATGATCCCAAAATCTACAACGAGACGATATCAGATATCGACTCCGAGAAATGGCTAAGGCAATGCAGTCAGAAAATTGACTCGATGCACTCGAACCAAGTCTGGACCTAGGTAGATCCATCGAAGGTATAGTACCTATTGGGTGTAATGGATCTTCAAGAGAAAGATTGGCAGATGGGAATGTGGAGACATTCAAGCCTAGACTAGTGCAAAAGGTTATAGTCAACGCGACGCATGATTATCAGGATACCTTTTCCCCGTGGCTATGCTAAAATTTCATCTGCACATTGCTTGCCGTTGCAAAAATCATAATCCTCTAATTGATTTTCTTCGTGAGAATAAGATCCTAATTCCTTATAAAAGGTCTTGTGGTTGCACAACAAACCTGTTATAAGTTCAAAGGTAGGAAACTCTTTCCAATCGCATTTTATGCAACTCTCAAAAAAAAATTTTGCCTCTAAAATATTAATAGCCTTGTGTTAGCACAACAAACTTTAATGTTTTAGTTTAAGTAGAACCCTTCATTTCTATACAGTCAAAATAAAATATAACTGCTCTAGTGGTTACACAATAAAATAGTATATTCAAAATGCTGTAAGTATCTTAATGCACTAGATAAATATTACATCATTCCTCATAATAGATCTTGTGGTTACACAACAAAACTAATATGATTCTAGACATAATAAGGACCTAGCATGAAGGAAGGCCTTAATGTAGTGAATATAACACTAAGCATTTCAATCTAGAATTAAATTTATTGAATTAGCCAGGTAAGTGGGAGAGAGATGGGAGTCCCCTCCGTTGCTTTTCTTAGACACCAATAAATTGGCTAGGTTAGACAACGGAACTAATTAAAAAATCATGTTTTTTTTACCAATCATGAACCACTTTTCCTAAACTCCGACTGACCAATTAGATATCTAGATTGATTCGGCTATTGGTTAATTACACTACAACTTAATATAATTTTAAATGTTCATGATACACATCCTAAATACATGAAAATATTAATTATGAGAAAAAATATTAACATGTAGACTTATTCTAGGACAACCATCATTACATAGTGAATTCTTTTCACTATGTCAGGGCAACCTTTATAGAATAATATATACATCATAATCTCATTATGATAAATAAAAATATGATCTCATCATATAAATAACATGATAATAAAAAGATTAAATCATATTTTTTATTTATGCTATTATATTACAAACAAAGCATTATATGATTTAACCTAATAAGGCTTGCTCTAATACCACCGATAGGATTGGTGTTCAGGATGGAAGCATAGATTTCAAAGCAAAATTATGAAATCATACAAACCAAATTTGAACCCTAGGACCATCTTATTAGCAATTAAATCATATAGCATGCATTTATAATATAAAAGAAAGTATCAGAACATATCTCTTATCGCTAAACCCTGAATTGTCCCTAATTGCTAGCAGCAGTCCGTCAAAGGTTCCACCAGGTGCCCATGTGTTCACCCTCTAACGTTCACAAGGAGACTTGATCAAGACACCAGCACCTCTGATTTATATAATTAAAATTTTAGTAATAAGAATTTTAATTAAATGGGTAAGACCTTCCTTAATCTTTATGCCACCTTCCTTACCTCTCCTTACCTTTCTTTCTTCTTCCCTTGTCTTCTTAATTTTTCTTCCTAATCTCTTAGTCTTAAGATGACTTCTTGTCCTTATAAGGACAAGGTCTGGACAAGAGAAGGGAAGAAAGAAAATTGGATAATGAGAAAATACTTGTAAGAAAGAAAGATAATTTTCACAATACTATGGACTCTTGGTGTGCACCATTATTTATAATGTACGTAGGGGTGCCAACACATTTTCTTGCACCCTTTCAAATTATTATCTCATATCCCTTCAGCCTATCTCATGCCTCATCGGATAATAATAACATGTAGACTTAGTTCAAGAGGTGCCTTAAAGCAGAAGGACTCTCGGACTAATTCTACGTAAGTTATTTACAAAGAGTCGCGGGCTTTCATTTTTGACGCCATCATTTTCAACCATTAGATCAGATAAGAAGGCCATCCAATGGCCTTAATATAGGATGCCCATTCAGCAAAATGGTATGGAGATAATCTTTGAATAGTCAAAGTCCCTTGGGACTTTGACTTGGTCCAAGAGGCACCAAGGAAGAATGGGCGGCAAGGAGTCCTGGGCGACAAGGAGTCCCTTCTCATGCAAATATTAAATAGATAACGGAGTATTTAACCTATAGAAGGACTCTTCTACACCCCATATCTAATGTCCTTGCCCATTTGAAAAAATTATGCGACATGGAGAAAGAGGAAAAGTCAAAGAAGGTAGGCGCCAAACTAATCCCATGCGCCAAAGTCTCTTGCGCATGAAATACTTCCCACACACAAGAAAGAGACTCTCTGGCATGTGAGATTCTGGTATGTGATGCCTTATCTGAAGCCCAATCAGTCTAGGTTAATCCATTTCAAGACCAAATCCAATTTGGCTCAAATCGGATCTTAATTAGCCCAAATTGGAAGTCGATTTGAATCCAATTCGAATATGGGTGCTAGGGTTTGCTACATATGCCAGCATGTTCATCTTGCAAACATGGTCTAATCCAATTAGATCCTTAATTAATTCTCTTTGTGTGTGACCCATTGGGTTCCACATCTAACCAGCAGTGGGTCTGGGTGTGATTTGACCCAATCTAGTTAGAACTCAACCAAATCGATTTAGGTCAAAATTAGCCTACCCAATTTGACTTAATTAGAACACTTTCTAATTTAATGACCAAATTAAAAAATTTTAATTTGATCAAACCCACAAGACATGATTGACGTCTAGCAACATATCATGACTATCCAAAAGATGTAAAATTTTGATGAAAATATCAAAAATATCCTTCAATAAAAAATTACCATACAACTAGATCCTTCGATCATCCTACATCCTGAATATGACTCTAGGTATGAAAATATGTCAAACTCAATATCATATTCATTTCTCTTTCAATCTTATGATGATGATTCAATTAATGAAATATTAGAAACCATTTCTAATCTTCATCATGCTTTGATCAAAGTCTTCCTGAATCATCATTTGTTTGAAGCAGGCAGGATACGATTTTCTTTTACGAGGAGTGATCGATTCCATGTTAACCTACTCACAACCTTCATATATAATCTACCATATCTAGATCACCCCGTACATGACTGAGTCATGAATAAGTATGTACTAAAATATAGATTCATATATATAAGGTTCTATAGTAGTTTTAGGTTCAAAGGATTACATGCACAATTCCACTATGTGAACCATCTATTGACATGTAGATAAGACTCCATTAGATATTCTCGACTTGGATCAATTCAGTGAACTCATTCTCTAATGAGCACCCACATTCTTGTATTAGTGTCATACACATAAGTTATTATGAGATCAATCACCCTCTCAATCGAGCATACAAAGGATGTGTTAGTTTTACTAAAAAAATATTGATCTCCAACTCAATGTCCCATCGACTAAGGAATGTTTTAAATTGGATTTTAAGGTTTTAGGTCTTACTGGTATGATCTCATCATAATCCTAAAATCATAGCTCTAATTTATGTGGTTCATCATAATCTTAAATAAATAATAAGACACTGCATATGATGAAATAAATATCTTTATTTATTTTAAAATATCATTACATGAGTTTGGAAGATAAAAAATAGCCCAAAAATAAATAAATTTTGATTGGCTTGAGGGCATATTCCTTTCAAGTTCTATTTTCAGATAGTAATCAAAGGAAATTTATTTAGGGAAAGGTGATTTCAATTTAGTGGTGAGTTGGGTTGAAGGGGAGCAGTTGTTGATTTGGGAAGATGGAAGTTTACTTTGCTGACAGCAGGATTTTGGAGCTAGTGGAGGGGAAGAAAAGAATTAAAAAGAGTTAGTCAGTTAGCTAGTGAATGTTGGAGGTGAGTGGTTTCCATCTAACCATGGTGTTTTCAAAGTATTTTGTTATGTAAAAGATTTATTAGAAAAGCAAGGCAGTTTCTTGGTATTTCATAGTTTACATATTCATAAACAAACATGGAAAGAAGTATGGTTTCTAAATAGCTTTTGTGTATTGCATATGCAAGTAATTATGCATATGATTTTGATATCATGGCTTTATTAATATTAAATGCATGGTATAGTGATCTATTTATATGGTTTCATTTCTTATATGGTTTACTTTGTTCGTGTGCCATGGGGACCTATTGATATCAGTGAGATAGGCTGCTCATACGGATGGTTTACTTATGAGAGTGTGTTGTCCTTTTGGATGATAAGGCAGGCTACTTATAAGAAACCTTATGAGAGTGTGTTGTTCTCAATAAATGTTGTACTTATGAGATTGTGTTGTCCTTTTGGTGATAAGGTAGACTGCTCATAAGGAACCCTATGAGAATGTGTTTCCTTTGGTGATAAGGCCAGCTTCCAAAAGGATCGATCCATTCATGGAAGTGTGTTGTCCTTTCGGTGATAAGATAGGCTGCCCATAGAATTGGTCCATTTATGGTTTTGGGACTGCTCTTCTAAGAGTGTATCATGGGACTGCACAATTGAGAGTCTACTATGATGGTGGACTGTTCAGTTGAAACATATTGTTGCATTATAATCAATGGTAAGAAAATGTCTGTGGCTTACAAGAATCTCTTATGTGAATCTATTCATGTTGATTTATAAATGTTTGAAAGCTTATTATCAGCATATTAAAGAAAAAATTGGGTTTTTCCTATCGTAGGATGCATATGATCGGATAAGATTTACAGTGGAATAATATTAAAATTTTTTTATGATTTGATTAGATCTGAGAGTTCTCAGATTTGATTAGATTGATCTAAAATTTAGAAGTAAAATAAAAATAAAAATAGTGATAATAGTTATCACCTGATTGGATAAATCGTTTATCTGTTGTGATGATCTTATGACTGATCTGAGGTTCTAATTGAGCCGTGCATGTGCCGACCACTACCGATATCCACTTGGATCAGATCTAAAAGTCTCCTCCTTCTGGATCCAATCTCTAAAGATCAAATCTGATGTCTTTCCATAGAGCCTTCAAAACAAACTCCAAAGGCTGTGCGTTCGTCTCATGAACATCATCGTCTCTCGCTAATCTTCACGCCAACGGAACTTGATCTTTACTCGTAGGTTTTGTCCAACTATTGGGCATGGAGAAGAGGGAGAGGATCAGATGAGTGAGGCATGGAGATGGTGATTTTGGTAGGTCTACGCCATAGAGAATTTTCTATTATGCACAACAACTTGCGCAGGGCCCTATTTATAGACCAAACCAAGAGTCTCTTCACATGAAACTTTGAACAGATCCAAGCCAACAAGCATAAGGACTCTCCCATGATCTCCATGCCCCACACCTCTTGTTTTAGATTTTTGTCACATAAAAATAAAGAGAATTGGCATGGAATAATTTGGGATAAGATTAAGTTGGTGCACAACTCTTATCTCCCAAGAGTTTGAACTATTCCAACTTTTGACCCATTCAAACTTGATTTGAATGGGATGCCTCCACCCTATCCATATGGGGGGCGCAGTCAAAGGGGGAGTGCGCCCCTTATTCCTCATGTAAACACCATATGGACGTGCACCCTTAGATAAATTCTAGGGGGTGCACGCCACATCTCTTCTTTCTTGCATATTGGGTCAACATTTGACCCTTGTCCTATTCCCATCTCATGAGATTTTGGACAAACATTTTTCAAGTATCATCCAATAGAATTAGGTCAAGTCCTAGCCAAGTTAGAAAAAGCCTTAATCAGGCCAGGACTTGGTTTAGTCAGATCAAGAAAAATCCATCTAGAATTTTTGGGAGAGGCTTCACCAAATTTTATCTCATGATTTTAGGACAAGCCCTAATCTAGCAAAGACAACCCTTATCTTATTTCCATCTTATGGGATTTAAGACAAGTCTTGATCAGGCCAGGACAAGGTTCAGTCAGATCAAGACAAATTCCTATAGAGTTTTTGAATAAGCCTTGTCCAAATAGTTCCACAAATTAGCAGGTCTTGTTCTATTTCCATCCAATGGATTAGGACAAGCCTAGATCAGGTTAGGGCAAGACTTTTCTAATCTGGACAAGTTTCAGTCAGACTAGGATAAATCCATACAAGGCTCCTAGGTGAGCCAAATATAATTTGGTTCAGTCGAGATATTCTAGAAAGACTACAGAAGAAGAATGTTAGGCTCAATCATGTACTAACATGATTTTCTTGAACCTAATTGGATCTAATCCAAATCAATCGAACTAGATTAGCTCAATTGATAATATCTAGATCCAAATCTTTGTTTGTGTGATCCAGTTAGGTTTAGTTCTGTATGGTAGTGGAATATGTCATGATCTCTATTATCGACATCATCAAAATACTTTTTGATGGACTAAAACTCTTTCAATTCATCCAATTAGAATCATCGATCATCAAGACAATTCTAATTGATCCCAAAATCCACCAATGATACCTAGCAGTATATAGTGGCAACCAATCAAAATCAAATAGTGAACCTCTCGATGCAGCTATTTGTGTGATTGGGTTCTTCTATCATGAGCCCCGATGGGATTAGGGTTAAGGTAAACTCGTCAAACCCAACACCCGTCATATGAATGAATCATTCAATTCGAGTCTGATGTAAAATCCTAATAAAAACTCCTTTCTATTATTTCACACTATCATAGCCATGGGTTTTATGACTCGATCTTATGATTATCATAGGACTACTCCCCCTCTACCGAGATTGATAGATCCCATTTTGGTGCGATCCAATTCCTACAATGAACATGCTACAGCCAACATATACCTTAGGATTCAGAATAGCTAGGAGATTGAGTTATGTGTAGTCAAACTATAACACCCTCAAGGTAAACTGTCGATGCACCTCAGGTCAAGGAACTAGACAGACACTACAGTATCGAGCTAGTCATCGACAAGAAGGTAGGCTCCCTTATGACTGCTCAAGGTGGTCACGCTCAATGCCCTCGTTCTATAACGAGTACCTATACTCTTGCTCCGGTGTCTCCACACCATAGACTCAAGACTCATCTATCCTAAGAAAGTGATCGTACACCGATCTTTCAGATCAATACCATCCTCGTGATGATCCTACGATCGACAACAATTTATAAGTTAATTATGATAACTAATGCCTTAAATTCTCAACTCTTAAGAATGTGTTGTCATGCCTATTAACTCAATGGATATATCACAGATGCTTTAATACATAATATGATATAATAAATAATCTTTTAATTAATTTTAAGTTAAAATTATAAAAATACTCCTAGAAAGTATTTAACAAGTGTCAGTCAATCTGGCTTCTAGGGCACACATCTAACAAACTCCCACCTGATCTAAAGTCAATTGGCTATAAATCTAAGTTCCATCTTCTCAAGATGGACTTGGATCTTCTGCAGGCCTAAAGGTTTCATCATTGGATCAATCGCATGGTCTGCAGAGTCGACTCTCTTAACCTCGATATGTTCTTTCTCAAGGTAATCATGGATGAGGTGGAACCATCTTCTTGAAACTCTTTCAACTTACAGTACCACCAAGAATAAACTTTCAAATGTCGACTTTCGATCATCTATGTCAGACATAAAGTTTGAGTCTGCATACCCCTAGACCTAGAGTTCACCATGCTGAACCTCTTCAGCACCTCCTCTATGTGAAAGACCTAGCATCCTCGTCAGTCTATCTCTATAGATCTTTAAAACAAAAATAAAGGATGCCTTACCTAGGTCTGTTATAGAACATTTCTTAGATAACCATACTTTGATCTATGTCAGCATGAAAATATCATTCCCAATCAGGAGTATGTCATCCATGTACAATATGAGAAAGACAACCGTGCTCCCACTGACCTTCTTGAACATACTTGATTTTTTCTTGTTCTTGATGAAACCAAACGATTTGATTACATCAAGCATTCCAACTCCGAGATGCTTGCTTAAGTCTATAAATGAATCTTTATAGCTTGCAGACCTTTATGATCACCATCACTAAATGTAAAAATAAATAGTTGTTCCATATAAATATCTTCCTCAAGATATCCAATTATGAACTCCATTATCACATCCATCTGCCATATTCATGACTGAAATATACTGCAATGGCAAGAAATGTGCAGATGGATGGCTACTGATGAGAAGGTATCCTGATATCCTTTCATCATTAGCCTAGCCTTGAATGTCTCTACATTTCCATCTGCACATATCTTTCTCTTGAAGATCCATTTATATCCAATAGGTACTGTACCTTTAGATGGATCTACCAAGATTCAGATTTAGTTTGAGTGCATTAAGTCAATCTTTGACTTCATTGCCTCTTATCAATTTTTGGAGTCGATATCTGATATCACCTCATGATAGGTTCTAGGATCATCACTATGAATCCATTTTCCATAAGGAAAAATTTCTTTACATCCTCTAAAATAGTACCTAAGTACCTTCAGGAGGATGAAAAATCCTATTTGACCTATGAGGTGGAGGAGGTAGTGAATTATAGATCAGCTCAGAATAACTGGGTCCCTCAGGTTCCTTAGCTCTTTGCTCTTTAGAGACTTTCTCCTCGAGCCTAATCTATCTTCCAATGTCACCATCTTGAATAAACTATTTTTCAAGAAAAATGGTGTCAACCCACAATCACATTATGGCCTTTCAAAAGATAAAAGTAATATCCTAATAACTCTTTAGGATATTCAATAAACCGAGCTCTAAGAGACCTAGACTCTAACTTATCCGCTGCTGGACAATCCTAATTTTGAGATGACTCGGACTTGGCTTCTTACCATGCCATATCTCATATGGTGTGGTACAAATAGTTTTAGATGAAACCTTATTAAACTATGTCCCTAAAGAAACTCAGAAAGATCTGTGAGGCTCATCATGGATCGGACCATATCCAATAGTATCCATTTTCTCCATTCTAAAATTTTGTTAAGTTGAGGCATTCCAGATGAAGTCTATTATGAGACTATAATGTTGTCCTTGAGATAGTCCAGAAATTTTCAACTAAGGTATTAACCTCCTCGATCTAATTGAAAAATCTTAATAGACATTTTGGTTTGCTTTTCTACTTCATGTCTGAATTTCTTAAATTTTTCAGTGACTTCAGACTTGTGTCATATCAAGTACATATACCCATACTGAGATAGATTATCAATAAAGATAATAAAGTTGACATAATTATCTTTGGCCAGCACATCACATGGGCCGCACACATCTATGTGTACCAGGGCAAGTAGGTCTATGGCCCTTTCCCATGTCCCATAAAAAAAAGCTCGGTCATTTTGTCTTGAAGGCATGATTTATAAATTGGATATGACTTGAAAGTCAATGGACCCATTAGTCTAGATTTCTTCAATTTGTTAATCCTATCTTTAGTTATATGACCTAGCCTAAGGTGCAATAGGTACCTTTCATTAACACTATCTCTAGATTATTTTGATCCTATGGCATTCATGTTTTGGTCAACAGACTCAATGATGAGCATTCCTTCAGAAGGTCCTTCTTCTTGGTTGTTCTTCAGACTAGCTAGGTACGTAGGGTAGTCCCGCTTCCAATGGCCATCGGAGTTGCAGTGGAAACACTTTTCCTTCTCTATGGCCTTCTTCTTTGGCTCGCCCTTCTTTTTCCCTTCTATTTTCTGCTTCTTTACAAACTTGTTCTTCTTTCCAAAAGACCTTTTCTTAGAAGAAATCTACTCTAAAGCTAGAACTGAGTTATTTGAACTCTTCAAATTTTGCTCAACAGTAACCAGCATGTTTATTAACTCGGCTAAGGTGCACTGAAGCTTATTCATATGAAAGTTCATAATAAACTATCCATACAAATCAATCAAGGATTGCAGGATCACATCAATCTGCAGTTTCTTGTCCATCAAGACTTTGAGCTTCTCAAGCTCTTTAGGTCCTTGATCATTGCCAAGCAATAATTTTGGACCAACTACCCATCATGCATTTGTACCTT
>QRFJ01004497.1:0-145051 GCA_006176705.1 Cocos nucifera
TGATTTGGTTCCAATTGGTCCTTAGCTCGTTGTGCTTGTGAGACTTTCTCATCAAGCTTGAATCTGCTTTTCCAATGCCGCTATCTTGAATAAACTATTTTTCAAGAAAGATGGCATGTCGACTCACAATCACATTGTGGTCTTCTGGAATGTAGAAATAGTATCCTAATGACTCTTTAGGATATCCTATGAATCGAGCTCTGAAAGGACCTAAACTCTAACTTGTCCGCTTGTTGTCTTTTGACATGAGCCGGACAACCCCAAATTCTGAGATGACTCAGACTTGGTTTCTTACCGTGCCATATCTCATACGGTGTGGTAGGAACGGTTTTAGAGGGAACCCTATTCAGTAGATAAATTGAAGTTAACAATGAGTGTCCCCAAAGAAAATCAGGGAGGTCTGTGAAGCTCATCATGGATCGAACCATATCCAATAGAGTCCGATTTCTCCGTTCTGAAACCCCGTTGAGTTGAGGTGTTCCTGGTGGAGTCCATTGAGAGACTATGCCATTTTTCCTTAAGATAGTCTAGGAATTTTGGCTAAGGTATTCACCTCCTCGATCTGATCGAAGAACCTTAATGGGTTTTCCAGTTTGTTTTTCTACTTCATGTCTGAATTCTTTGAACTTTTCAAAAGCTTCAGACTTGTGTCTCATAAGATACACATACCCATACCTAGACAGATCATCGGTAAAGGTAATGAAGTAGACAAAATTGCCTCTAGCCGGCACATCAAATGGGCCGCACACATCATCAGTATGTACTAGGGCAAGGAGATCTGTGGCCCTCTCCCCATGTCCAACAAAAGGGAGTTTAGTCATTTTGCCTTGAAGACAAGATTCACAAGTTGGATATGACTCGGAAAGTCAATGGACTCAATAGCCCATTTTTCTCCAATTTGTTGATCCTATCTTCTGCTATATGACCTAATCTCAGGTGCCATAGATATCTATCGTTTGGACTATCCCTAGGTCGTTTGGCATTCACGTTTTGCTCGATAGTTAAAACAGGTATATCAATATGTAGCTGATAAAGACCATTAATAAGGAAACCATTTGCAATTTTATTTCTTTCATAAAGAATGTTACAATGGTCCTTAAAGAAGGTGATCACATAACCTTCTTGTGCTAAGCATGAAACAGAAATCAAATTCCTGCTAGCTGCAGGCACATAATAACAGTCTTTTAAAACTAAGTCTAAACCAGATGGTAATCGAAGAGGGTATGTTCCCACGGCTACTGCAGCAACTCTTGCTCCATTACCGATGCGTAGGATCATGTCTCCATCCCTCAGCCTCCTGCTATCCTCAAGACCCTGCATAGAAGTGCACAGATGAGCACTAGAACCAGAGTCAAGCACCCAACTGGATGCAGAAGAAACCGTAAGGTTAGACTCAATAACGAGCATACCTCCAGAAGGACCTTCCTTCTTGTTCTTCAGGGTGGCCAGGTAAGTAGGGCAGTTCCGCTTCCAATGGCCGTCGCTGTTGCAATGGAAACACTTTCCTTTGACCATCGGCCTTTTTCTTCGGCTTCTGCCTTCTTCTTCTTTGATCCTTCCACCTTTTGCTTTTTCACAGACTTCTTTTTCTTTCCATAAGACTTTCTTTTGGAAGAAGTCCGTTCCATAGCAAGAACTGAGCCTTTAGAACCTTTCATAGAAAGCTCAGCGGTAACCAGCATATTCATTAACTTCGGCCAAGGAATTTTGAAGTTTATGCATGTGGTAATTCATGATGAATTGCCCATATGCATCAGTCAAGGATTGCAGAATAATATCATTTCTGCAGGTCCAAGTCTAACTTCACACCGAGCTTCTCAAGCTCTTCCATGTCCTTGATCATTGTCAGACAGTGATCTTGGACTGACTGCCCATCACGCATCTTAGCCTTAAAAAGTCATTTCGTGACTTGATATTTGGCTGCGCGACTCTGTTCACCAAACATCTCCTGCAGGTGAGCCAACATTTGGCGAGCAGTCCCGATATCTTCATGTTGGCGCTGCTGGAGCTCATCAGACATCGAGCCCAACATGTAATATCTGGCCTTATTATCTTCGTCAATCCATTTTTCCAGAGACGCTCTCTGTTCAACAGATGGACGGGCTGGTAAGGTGGGAGGGTCCTGGTCCAAAACATGGGTTAACTTCTCGAAAACCCAAAATAATTTTGTAGTTCCTGAGCCAATCTTTATAATTGGGTCCAGTCAGTCTATGTGTGTCCAGGATACGTGCCAATGGGTTGGACGCAGACATTTTCCTGTAGAGAGTCAAAGATTCTAGTTAGATACTGTAATTTTGACTTGACCAATTTATTTAGGGAATTTTATTTTTAAACAAATTAGCTCCCACTATTTTCTCGGATCCCTACACTCCCTCTGTAGAGATGCAAAAATCTCCACGATTAATGATTTCTAGTGGGTGGTGCGGTCTCACCAACTGACTCATCACCTCACCTAACAGTTATTGGTGATGGGTTAGCCAATGAGTGAACAACTCTTGTTCAATGATTCTCTAATCATGGTGCACCCAAACTTGGTCTCTAATTCATGAATCTCACCGTATCCAAAATATTGATCCACTCCTTAGTTAAGTCAGACCCACCATTTGCATAGACTGGGTTCCTAATTGAGTCTCTCACCGTATCCGAAATATTGAGCCCAACTCATCCTCCAGCCCATAGCATCCAATGCCTAATAGACATGGTTGCATCTTTCCCGGTGCAACTGAGCCACTGTATCCAGCCGAGAACAATCAACCCCGGGAAGGGCCCGCACATCTACAATGGTGGAAGACCTCAGACTTAATCTTTTCTTAGGGAGAATTGATTCAGGTCTCATTAAACTAGACTTGGCTTAGTCATAACAATTATGACTAACCTAGTGGCATGGGTTAGCTCGGATTATTGACCACCTCAGATCAGAACTGTGTCAACAGATATGGCCAGGTAAGTGAGACCGGTGGAAGGAATATGCCATTAACTCGTACAAGAATGCATTCAGGTCGAGTAGCTTCCAATTAAAAATCCAGTCGGTCGTATGTGCCAAACTTACCTTAGACACCAAATTGTTGAGTCAGAACCAATTGGGTTAGCCTACAATCCAGACTCTAACCTCTGAGCCTAATTAGGTCTTGCTTGATCGTGACTCGATCTTGACCCAGACTTAATCCTATTAGGCTGGTCAATTTAAGCATTGTTGATCCCATCTAACCAACTCTTGATTCGGTTTGATCAACCGCTTAGACCTAATTGAGCTACCCAAGCCCGAACCCAGTATTATGAATATGTCTTAGATCTGAAAATTCTCAATTTTAGACCTAATTAATATTTCCATAAACTTAATTCTTAATTAAGTAGGGTTCATAAACAAAATATGCACAATAAATCCTAGGGTTTCAGGATCTAGGGTTTTGCAGAAAGTAAGTTTTGGGTTTCTGATTAAGGACGAACACGCAGCACCCCTACACATCATAAGAACACCCCATCGAATGGGAAGAGAGGGCCTTTAAACCCTTCTTCGTTCTTATGACCGGACGGCCAAGAGGAACGCCTTAATCAGGAACATGTCAATACTACAAAACAGTATTTAGATCTATATCATATATCTCATATACAAATTAGATCTAATCATGGCATATTTTGCATACATCTCATGTATCAAATCATGCATATTTTCAGATCTAAATTATCTCATAATAATCTAAAAAATTAGATTTAAATTGATCTAATCAAAATAAATTCTAATCTAGACAATTATGTAGAACTATTCTACAACTAGTCTAGACATGCATCAATCATATCTCATATGATATTTTAAAATTAAATAATTTTTATTTGCTATTTTTTAGATGTTATTATAATACATTATAATATCAAAAAATAGTAAATAAAAAGATCTAAAATATGATTTAATCAGATTAAATCAAAAACATGCAAGACTATTCTATAGAACTATTCTATTTTAGAACTAGTCATGCATATCTTCTAATCTTAGATCCAAATCATTTAATTTTAATTTTTTTGATTTCAGATCTGATCACATCTCATGTGACATCTGAAAATCACTTATTTTTAATTAAAATAAATTTAAAATCAGATCTAAATAATTTTAGAACCATGGCTCTGATACCAGTTGAAGGAAAATCCTGATTTCCCGGTCCAGGTTCGTTCAGATCTGATCAGATCAAGAGATATATTTCAAAAATTTTTCTCTTGATCTCAATCAGATCTTGATATATTTTAGATCTAATTCTTATTATTTTAATAAATAAAATAAATAAAAGATAAATTAAATCAAATTTAATTTACCTGATTTGGGTAATCCTATTACCCTGTTGATGATCCTGATTTGCAGCGGAAGGTTCTGGATCTAGCCACGCAAGCGCCTGGCCTCTACCGGTATCCACTCAGGCTTGGATCTGGAGAGATCCTCTTCTTCTCTATCACATCTCCAAAAATTAGATCTGGATCTGATCTGGAGGATCTTCAAAACTCCTTTTGAAGATCAGCAGTCGTCCTTTGCAGCAGCGCAGCCTTCTTGCTTTTGATCGCCTTTCTTTGATCTGGAATCGCACCAACCAAGGTCCAAAACTCCTTTTGGACGTGGAGAGGAGAGGGAGAAGAGGTTTGGCATGGAGGAAGGAGGGGAGAGGCAGCCTTGGGGCATGGGGAATTTGATCTCAATTTCAATTTTTTTTCTTTTGAGTTGGGCGCAGGGTCTTATTTATAGACTAAGCTGTGATCCAACTCCTCTTCTTCCCAACCAATCACAACCCTTTGTGAAATCAGATCTAAATCTGATTGGTGGGAATAGAGTCCCCTGGATTCCTCCTTAGAGGGTGCCTAAGACCAGTCAAAGTTGGTTCTTAGGAGAACTCTAATTGGAATCCAAAAGGAGGAGATGGAGTCCTTGTCCAACAAGGACTCCTAGGCGCCTCCAACTTGGGCACACGCCACCCTTGGCGTGCGCCCTCCTCCTTGCCAGGTTCTGGCAGGGGGACAGGCCCCCACCAGCTCTCCAATAGGTGCATGACATGTGGGTCAAAAGTCAAAGTGTCAATGGTCAACGTTTGACCAGTCAAAGGTAGACTTTTGACCAAAGTCAAAGAACAAGAAATGGCAGGTGACCAAAAATGGCAGGTAATGTCTTACAAAATAAGACAACCTTTTTCTGACTTGGACAACCTCCAGTCAGACCATATGAAGGCCTCTGATTGAGCACAAACTCCTTTGGCTCAGTCAGGACAACTTATTTATGATAGTAAAAAGAAGAACGTTAGGTTCAATCGAGTGCTAGCACGATTTTTCTTGAACCTAATTGAATCTCATTCAGATCAATTGAACTAGATCAGTTCAATTGATGATCACCAGATTCAAACCCTTGTTTGTGTGACCCAGTTAGGTTCAGTTCTGTATATGGTAATGGGATATGTCATGATCTCTATCATCGACATCATCGAAACTCCTTTCGATGGATCAGAACTCTTCTGATTCGAACAGCTAGAATGATCGATCATCTAAATCATTCTAATTGCTCCCAAAATCCACCAGTGACACCTAGCAGTATATGGTGGCAACCCATCAGAGCTGAATGCGAACCTCTTGGTGCAGCTACCTGTGTGTGATTAAGTTCTTCTATCTTGAGCCCCGATCAGATTAGGGTTAAGGTGAACTCGTCAAACCCTAGTCTCTGTCATATGATGTAATCATTCGATTCGAGTCCAATGTGAAAATCTAAATAGAAACTCTTTCTATTATTTCACTCTGCCATGGCCATGGATTTCTGGACTTGATTCTCATGATCATCATAGGGCTGCTCCTCTACCACCGAGGTAGATAGATTCCATCTTGATGCAATCCAGTTCCTACAATGAACATGCTATAGCCAACATACACCTCAGGGTTCCATATGGCTAGGAGACCGAGTAATGGTGTGTAGTCAAACTATAACACCCTCAAGGTGAACTGCCGATGCATCTCAGGTCAAAGAACCAGACACACTACTGCAGCATCGAGTCAGTCATTGACGAGAAGGTAGACTCCCTAATGACTACTCGAGGTGGTCACGCTCAGTGCCCTCGTTCTCTAACGAGTACCTGTACTCTCGCTCCGGTGTCTCCACACCGTAGACTCAAGACTCATCTACTAAAGAGAAGCGATTGTACACCAACCTTTCCGGATCAATCACCATCCTCGTGATGATCCTATGGTCGGGAGCAATTTTATGAGTTAATAATGATTATTCATGTCTTAAATTTTCAACTCTTGAAAATATGAATTATCATTACCATTAACTCAAAGGATGTATCACAGACACTAAATACACATATGTGATAGAAAATAACCCATTTTATTGATTTTAGTCAAAATTATAATTTTGCCCCTAGAAGTGTATTACAAGTGCAAACTGCTTTAGCAATATCTAACGTTACAAAACTACCAGAAGCTTAGAATTCCACTAATTTGATTATCTCATTCTCCTCAAGTAAAATATGCTTAATATAGAAAGTGCTGACTTCACTCAGTGCATCCACCACCACATTAGCTTTTTTGGGAGAATAATCAATGGTACAATTATAATCTTTGATAAGCTTAATCCATCTCCATTACCTAAGGTTCAACTCTTTCTGGGTTAGTACATATTTTAAACTTTTATGATTAGTAAATATCTGACACTTTTCTGGGTTAGTACAATTATATTTTAAACTTTTATGATTAGTAAATGTCTCCATATCTTAAGTGCAAACACAACCGCAATAAGTTCCAAGTGACGGGTAGGATAATTCAGCTCATGGGGTCTAAGCTATCGAGAAGAATAAGCAATTATCTTCTCGTGTTGCATTAATATGCAATCCAAACCTTTGCAGGAGGCTCACTATATATCACATAATTTCCACCATCAGAAGAAAATGTAAGTACTGGAGCTATGGTCAACCTTTTCTTTAGTTCCTTAAAACTATTCTGGCATTCATTATTCCATTCAAACTTAACATTCTTTCTAAGCAATTTTGTCATTGGGGATGCAATGATTGAGAAATTCTCAACAAATTTTCATAATGGCATTAATTTTTTGAGGATCAACTAATATATCCTATGCCGAAATCACATGTCCAAGTAAAGCTACTTTATCTAGCCAAAACTCACTCTTGCTTAATTTAGCATACAATTGTTTCTCTCGAAGTATCTGTAAAATAGTCCTCAAATGTTCTTTATGTTCTGCTTTATCTTTGAAGTATATCAATATATCATCAATAAAAAATTACAACAAATCTGTCCAAGTATTGCTGAAACATTCTATTCATCAAACCTATGAAAGCTGTTGGGGCATTTATTAAACCAAATAGCATTACTAAAAATTCATAGTGACCATACCTAGTTCAAAAGGTTGTCTCCGATACATCTTTTTTTTTTTGATTTTAAGCTGATGATATCTTGATCTGAGATCTATTTTTGAAAATACTTTAGCCCTTGAAGCTGATCAAATAGATCATTAATATGTGGCAATGAATAATTATTCTAGATAGTTATCTTATTAAGCTGTCGATAATCAATACATAACCATATGTTGCATTGGAGCTCCCCAAGGTGAAATACTTGGCTTAATAAACACCTTTTTCCAATAGCTCTTGTAATTGTATACTAAATTCTCTCAATTCAGCTGAGGCCATTCTATACGGTGCTCTAGATATTGGTCTGGTACCTAGAATTAAATAAATGCCAAACTTAATTTCTCTATCTGGTGCCAATCTTGGAAGTTCTTTTGAAAATACATCTAGAAATTTACAAACCACTGGAATGTTTGATAGATTCAACTTCCCTATTACTATATTAACTACACATGCTAAATAAACTTCACACCCTTTTTTGAGCAATTTATTAGCTGACAAGGCTGAAATCATACGAGAAGGAAGTACACGATGTTCACCCAAAAAATATAGTTCTTTGCCTTCTACAGTTTGAAAATTTACTTTCTTTCTAAAACAATCTAGCTTTGCTTGGTATGCTGATAACCAATCCATACCCAACATGGCAACAAACTCATGCATATCTAAAGGAATTAGATATGCTATTAATTCATGCTCACCTACTCGAACTAAGCAACCCTTGTATGCTTGATCTACCATAAATGGCTTCCATACTGGCATAGATACCACCAGACTATAGTCTAACCAACTTAATTTCTTACTAGCATGCATGGAAAATACAAGTGATAAATAAGAATGCGTAGATCCAGTGTTAATTAATATATATGCATCATGATCAAATATGGATAATATACCTATCACCACATCAACGTAGCCTATGCTTCTTGTCTGGTCATAGCAAACACCCTTGCTTCAACTTTTGGCTTGCCTGGCACAACATTCTGTCTATTAGTACTAGTCCCCATCTGATTTGATTGTGTACTATTCTTGGCTTGAAATCCTCAGGGAATGTTTGGCCTTGGTGGAAGACCTCTAGCTTGAGTGTTGGTAGGTGATAAACATCATAAATTCATTAATAAAAGTATTAATTTTTAAGAATTAATAATTAATTTATATATAATTTTTAAAAAATTCATATTTTTATTAATTAAAAAAATTAATTAAAAAATAATAAAAAATAATAATAATTAAAAAATAAAATTTTCTTATCAATAGAAAGAGCTCATTTTTTTGATCACAATGAAATAAATTTCAAATAAAATGGAGCTAAAATGGAAAAGATATGAATTTTGAAAGATATAAAATAAATAAAAATTTAAAAAAAAAAAGAAAAAAAATGGCTCAGCCGGCTCCGTAAGCCGAGCCACCAAGCCAAGCCATCAAGCCGACTCAGCCGTTGAAGCCATCAGCCGGTCCACGATCTAGGCGTGGACCGCCAGCTCAGCAAATTTGGCGAATTAGAGATTGCCACGTGGTGGACCTAGACCCCTTAAGGGTCTACAGAAATTTATCGCGGCTCACAAGGGTAATTTAGTCTTTTCGTCCGACAACGGCGGTGTTGATTGGTTGCGGTGTGCGGTGCGGCCGGTCCACGCGGTCCATGGGAACAATTATTGCGCGATCGGACGGATGTGGTTGTTTGCGGTCAGGATCGGACGGCTGTGGTTGCTTCCGAATTTTATTCAGATACAAACATCACGTGGATCACCATCGGACGGCAGCGCTCGATCCAGGCGATGATCCGACGGTCCAAAATGGTGCCGGCGATGATCAAGACTCCCGAAGCGTGATTTGCGGCCAGATTTTCTCGATCAAGCGCGATCCAACGGCCAGAATTTAATCCGACCCGATCTGAGCTTATCTGCATCCGATTTTGATGATTTTTGGACCGTTGGATTCCTGTTGAACGGCTGGATTTTATCAAATTTAGCAGAGTCATATCAGAGCTATTTTGATTCAAATTTTATCCAAATTTCTTTGTATTTTTATGATTACAAAGGCTATTAGTCCCATATTACCTTTAGAAAAAATATCCAGCCCTCCTAGCTCTATAAAAAGGACCCCAGGCCATCAAAAATTGATATCTCCGATCAAGGTGAAGCTTTGGTACAGGGCGAAGCCAGGCTATGGGTTAAAGGCTGCTTCGAAGCAACGGGTGCCGAGAAGAAGAGCCGAGCTTCTACATCATCTTTCTGCCAATGTCGATCCAAGATCAGAGATCAGGCTATTTTATTCTTTTTAAATTTTATGTATTTAAATTCTGAAAATTTTAATTAATAAAAATTTTATTTTTGCATTTTAATTTCTTACATTTAATTTTTATTGTAATTTAATTTTTATACTTTAATTATTATTTTTTGCAAGTAGATGCTAAGATCTAATTAGTAGATCTTAGTACCAAGTTTAAATCTCTGCATCTTTTAATTTTCGCTTTTTATTTTCCGACTTCACTTTTGATCTTGAAATTCTTCTTTTTTATCTTTTTCTTTTATAAAATCAAAGATTTCAAATCTAAAAACACTACCTTCCCTGTGGATTCGACCCGACTCACTACTATTTACGTATTTTCAATAATTTTAAGAAGTCGGATTAAACTGATAAACACGATGTCTTAACGACAGCATCGCGTCCCTATCAAGTTTTTGGCGCCGTTGCCGGGGAATGTTTTTGATTTTTGATTTTGATTTCTTTGATTTATTTTTGTAAATTAATTATATTTTTTTTAATATTGCTTACTAATTTTTTTTTATTTATTTTGTAGAAAAAAAAGGGAGAAAATGAAGAAAGCATCTAATTTTGGTAAGATCAATCCTAACCCTAGTCCTCTTTTCTTTTTATTTATTTATTTATTTTATTTTATTTTTTTAAATTAATTTTAAAAAAATATCCATTTAAACCTAATTAAAAGCCTCATGATAAGATTAGAAACCCTAACTGTTTAGAGCATGCATCATATTAGTTTTATTTTTATTTTTATTTTTTTTGGTGATTGCTGGAGGCAAGGTAAGCCTTTTAGAATACAATTAGTTACATGCATCTAGTTTAAATTGCATAGAACCCTTTGATTGAATTTTTTTTTTTTGCATATCATATTAAATCAAATTAAGGGCACAACCCAATTAAACAAGATAAGGTGGGGATTTGATCACCCTTCCTTAGCCCACAAACAACCAACCAACATCCTGCATTGACCTAAGCCTTTAATTTTAAAATCAATTAGACATCAACCCTAGGAACTCGAGCTCAATAGGATAAGGAATCCAAAGAGTTGAACCGGGTTAGGATAAGTTAATTTGACTGGTGTCTAGGAAAGTGGTTCAGGGACGACTGCGCCCGAAGGAAGGTGGTTTCTAATTGGTTCCGTTCGCTTACCTGGCCAAGCACAATTGGTGTCTAAGGCAAGCAACGGGGGGACCCCCACCGACCTTACACTTACCTGGCTAGTTGATTGGCTAATCCTACACTTGGAGGGCTTGAAGGTGACCTTGGCAGTTAGGAGCTGTCTAGATCTAGGATAACCCTTAGTCAGGATTGATTGACCAACTTGATTGCTAACCAACATTAGATCTAATTAAACCAAATTCTTTTCTTTCTTCTTAGTTCTAGGACTCCTTAGGACCTCTTCTTTAGAACTTTTTTTTCTTTCTTCTCCTTTCTCCTTAAAAAATAAAATAAAATAAAATAAAAATTAAATTAAACTAACTAAAAAAAATATTAAAAATGATAATTAAATTAAATTAAAATTAACAAATAAAATAATTAAAAAATAATAATTTTTAATATAATAAAATAATAATAATAATAATAAAATAAAAAAAATATTCTAAAATTTTTTTAAACCATACATTAGGGTTACACTAATACATGCATGGTAGGAAATCATTTTTTCTGATTTAGTTGAACATAATTGAATGGTTGATTCACATTAAACATAATAATCAAATGGCTAATATGAATCTAATAGTCCAAAAATTAGATAAAGTTGACCTTCTTGATCAGAAAATAGATCAACTCCTAATCCTAGGTCAATAATCTCCTGCATAATTCACATCATCTTCTAATTATCAGGAAAATTATTCAATCTGTGCTAGTCCAACCCATCATGTAAGTGAATATCCTATGACTGCACAGTTTCCACATTTTATCCAAGAACAAGTTCAAGCTACTCAAGGATACTCCAAATTAATTAATGACCCATTTTCAAATTCATATAATTCAGATTGGAGTAACTTTAATTTTTCTTGGACATCCCAACAGACTCAGGCTCAGACCCAAATTTTACTTGAGCAAAATTATCAAAATTATGCCTATAATAATGGTCAGCCTAGTCAGTTTATTCAGCCATCATATTATAATCAACCCTCATACCCACCTCCTCAACAGACCAATCTAGCTGATGATAGATTTAACCAACTTCAATAATTAATTCTAACTCAACAGCAATCTATCGCCAGACTAGAAGCTCGAAATAGGACAATTAGTTGAGTCTAACATGAGGAGAGAACTAGATCAACTACCGAACCTACCAATTTCAAATAACCCACCTAATGACTACCAACCACCTGGATTAAATTATCAATCTAATGTTTCATCTAAGAATCTTCAATTTGAGAATACCAAAGTAATTCCTGAACTTAAAAGCTATAGGATTCTTATGGACCCATACCAAGACCAGGTGAGAGAGGCTAGTACTGATGCTAGCCAAAATAAAAATTTAGAAGAACTGATTAGTACTGAGACTAACCACATAGAAGAACCCAAGCCAGGAATTAGTACTAATGCTAGTTCCAGTTTAAATGAGATAGAAATAAGGGAAAAGAGAATAGATGATTTATCCGAACCTAATGTCCTATTCCCTTCAACCCTAGAAGCTGGTTCTTCTTATAAAAATCAAAAGGCATGTAATGAAATGTCAATGGAGTTGTTTAAGCAGGATCACATTAATTTATCTCCAGAATTAAAACCGCCTTTAGTCACCATTCCAGTACCCATTGAATCAAACTTAACTCCTAAAACTCCATTCATGAGCATTTTAGAAAAACAAATAGGAGAAATTCTTAATAAATATGGATCTGAGAATGGAATCATAAATTATATTCCTAAAATTAACAAAGATTATATTAATAATGGAATTAAAAATCATCTTTTTGAGATTGGCAATCTAAAACCGTTGGAATTTGTCAATCCAATATTCGACACAGGATAGTGAGCTACATTGTGTCTGGCTGAAGACGGTAAACTTAGCGCTTGTTGGGAGGCAACCCAATATTTAGTTTTTATCTAATTTATCTTATTTTCTTTTTAGGATAATTTGAATAAGTTGGAGGGAGAGCTCAAATTTGTAAAGGCATGTGCTGGACCAAAAATAAATAAATAAATAAATAAATAAATAAATAAATATACTGAGTTAGGTGTATTCTTCCATTTTTTTTATTACATCCTTTATTTTTTCTTTTTCTCCATTGAGGACAATGTCGATTAAGTTGGGGGAGAGAAAAATAAAAATTTTAAAATTTTAAGTCCTCGAAAAAGTTAGTATTTAGTATTTAGATACCTGATTATGCTTAAGAATCGAATTAAACTAAGCATTTTTAAAAAAAAAATTGATGCACAGATTAGAGAATCTATGAGATATTGAGGAATCAAGTATTAAGAAAATTCAATAAAGAGTTAAGTCTAGAACATAAATTTTTTTTTCTTGGAGCATTTCTAATTATTTCTACTAGCATCAAAGAAAAGTCTACTTTTTATAGGCTTGTGTAGGATAACTATACATTTCTTCATATAAAAATTTATTTTAATAAAATAGTTTTCAAGTACTTCTCACTGAGTAACCGGGCCTCTTTGCCTAAGCAAGCATTGAATTTCGCATCAAAAAGGTGGGAAGGGCAAAGAAGCTCGTTGTAAAGCTAGTCTTAACTCGTAGCCTATTTGATTCGAGCTAGTAAGCCCGAGGGGTATTCTATACCTAGTGCCCTAAAGCCAACTGGTTTGGGAGTCATTGGCCCAAGACTCGCTACATGGATCAAATAGAAAGCTTAAGGAGTTAAGACACTCAATAGTGGTACAACGTTAAAAAAAAAAAAAAAAAAAAAAAAGAAAAGAAACATTGGTTTCCCACCGAGTAACCGGGTCCCGTTGCCTAAGTAAGCAATGATATTCGCATCAAAAAGTGGGCAATGTGAAAATAAAAATTAATAAATGAAGGATGAAAGTAGCAATACACCTACCTATATGAAAGTTTAGACAAATCAGAGATAAAAGTGGAATAATTTAGAAAAAGTTCTAAAAAATTTATTATTCTTTACTTAATTTTTCTATTGATAAGTATTAATACCCCAATGATATATCTCATTTAAGCTCTACTGAATATCAATGGCCATTTTGAAAATTGCTTAGGTAAAATTCGAAACTCTAAAGTTAAAAGGTATTTAAAACTAAATTCTTTCTTTACTCGAGGACGAGCAAAGCTTAAGTTGGGGGGTGTGATAAACATCATAAATTTATTAATAAAAGTATTAATTTATTAATTAATTTATATTAATTTTTAAGAATTAATAATTAATTTATATATAATTTTTGAAAAATTCATATTTTTATTAATTAAAAAAATTAATTAAAAAATAATAAAAAATAATAAAAATTAAAAAATAAAATTTTTTATCAATAGAAAGAGCTCATTTTTCTGATCACAACGAAATAAATTTCAAATAAAACAGAGCTAAAATAGAAAAGATATGAATTTTGAAAGATATAAAATAAATAAAAATTAAAAAAAAAGAAAAAGAAAATGGCTCAGCCGGCTCCGTAAGCCGAGCCACCAAGCCAAGCCAAGCCATCAAGCCGACTCAGCCATTGAAGCCATCAGTCGGTCCACGATCTAGGCGTGGACCGCCAGCTCAGCAAATTCCGGCGAATTAGAGATTGCCACGTGGTGGACCTAGACCCCTTAAGGGTCTACAGAAATTTATCGCGGCTCACAAGGGTAATTTAGTCTTTTCATCCGATAATGGCGGCGCTGATTGGTTGCAGTGTATGGTGCGGCCGGTCCACGCGGTCCATGGGAACAGTTATTGCACGATCGGACGGATGTGGTTGTTTGCGGTCAGGATCGGACGGCTGTGGTTGCTTCCGAATTTTATTCAGATACAAACATCACGCGGATCACCATCGGACGGCAGCGCTCGATCCAGGCGATGATCCGACGGTCCAAAATGCTGCCGGCGGTGATCAAGACTCCCGAAGCACGATTTGCGGCCAGATTTTCTCGATCAAGCGCGATCCAACGGCCAGAATTTAATCCGACCCGATCTGAGCTTATCTGCATCCGATTTTGATGATTTTTGGACCGTTGGATTTCTGTTGAACGGCTGGATTTTATCAGATTTAGCAGAGTCATATCATAGCTATTTTGATTCAAATTTTATCCGAATTTCTTTGTATTTTTACGATTACAAAGGCTATTAGTCCCATATTGCCTTTAGAAAAAATATCCAGCCCTCCTAGCTCTATAAAAAGGACCCCAGGCCATCAAAAATTGATATCTCCGATCAAGGTGAAGCTTTGGTATAGGGTGAAGCCAGGCTATGGGTTAAAGGCTGCTTCGAAGCAACGGGTGCCGAGAAGAAGAGCCGAGCTTCTACACCATCTTTCTGCCAATGTCGATCCAAGATCAGAGATCAGGCTATTTTATTCTTTTTAAATTTTATGTATTTAAATTCTAAAATTTTAATTAATAAAAATTTTATTTTTACATTTTAATTTCTTACATTTAATTTTTATTGTAATTTAATTTTTGCACTTTAATTATTATTTTTTGCAAGTAGATGCTAAGATCTAATTAGTAGATCTTAGTACCAAGTTTAAATCTCTGCATCTTTTAATTTTCACTTTTTATTTTCCGACTTCACTTTTGATCTTGAAATTCTTCTTTTTTATCTTTTTCTTTTATAAAATCAAAGATTTCAAATCTAAAAATACTACCTTCCCTGTGGATTCAACCCGACTCACTACTATTTACGTATTTTCAATAATTTTAAGAAGTCGGATTAAACTGATAAACACGATGTCTTAACGACAGCATCGTGTTCCTATCAGTAGGGGAATCCTTCTTTTGATGATCAATCTATCCATAATTGAAACATTCCCTAAATCCACTTCTACACTCTCCAAGGTGAAACTTCCCACAACTAACACACTGAGGGATCTACCTTAAGGAAGTAGCAATTAGACTGGCACCCCTATTAAAGCTGCCCTGATTCTTCCTTCCTTCTATTACCCTGCTTCCTGCTGAACATGACATAAACCTCTATTCAGTCCTTTTCTAATCTAGGCTAGTGAAAGCAAAAGATCCCATACCAGACTCCACTGATGCTCTGGGACTTTGACCAGGCTGCCCAAAGCCATTAATCTTCTTAAATGGTTGACTTCCTCCTGCACCCATGAAGAGACTCTATGCAATTCTCTTACCTCTTTCCTATTTACGGCTATAGAACTCCTCAATTTCTTCCACCCTAATATCCCCAGCATCCAATTCTGTAAAACTACCATAGTTGTGTATCATTGTTTTTTCCTTGATTTCAAGGTGCAGCCCATCCTGAAACATTCATCATTTTTCTTTTTCATCTACCATAAATGCTAGAGCAAAATGAAATAGTTCAGTAAACTTGGCTTCATAATCAGCTACTGTCATCTTCCCTTATGTTAGATTGAGAAATTCCATTCTCTTCTGATCCTGATATATAATTGACTAATATTGCTGATAAAATTTTCTTTTAAAATCATCTCAAGAAATGACAACATCCCATGACTGTCTATCAACATATGATGTCCACCAATATCGAGCTAGGCCTTCCAACAGAAAAGTAGCAAGACTCAGCTTTTGTTCATCATTACTCTTCATCAATACAAACACCCTCTCTATTTTTTGAAATTAGTTCTTTGCCTGTATTGGATCTGTAGTACTAAAGAATTCTATCGCCTCTAATTTTCTAGACCTTTCATAATTTACTACTCTATCTGTAATTTGAGATTGTAAATCGAGAGTAGAAGTTATAGCAACAGCAACTGTCAGAGTAATTATGCCTATCAATTCTTATAACCTAGAAATAGATGTTTGTATCTGTGCTGGGGGTATCGATACTAGTGTAATGGATAGAGAGTCATGTATATGATCATGCAACTATGGATCCTCCACCTCAATCCTTAGGGTAGAAGATGAAGCACTAGATAATGCCTTATGAGGTTGGCCATCCCTATCAACTCCTCTTGGTCTACCCCAACCTCAGCCTCTACCCCTACCTAGGGCTCATCCTTTTAGATGAGTACCCTAGAAGCCAGATTGGCTAACACTTATAATACACTTTCTAGAGATATTTTTATAATTTTGACTTAAAATTAATCAAGGATTATTTTCTTTTATCACATTATGTGTAAAGTGTCTATGATACATTCTTTAAGTTAATAAAAATGATAATACATATTTTCAAGAATTAAAAATTTAAGATATGTAATTTTATAATTAACTCATAAACTGCTTTCAATCATAGGATCATCACGAGAATGATGATCGATCTGAAAGATTGGTGTATGATTGCATTCTTAGGATAGATGAATATTGAGTCTATGATGTAGAGACATCAGAGCGAGAATACAGGTACTCGTTGAGAATGAGGATACTAAGCATGACCATCTCGAGTAGTCATAAGGGAGTCTACCTTCTCATCGATGATTAAGCTCGATGCTGCAGTTGTGTGTATGGTTCTTTGATCTGAGATACATCGATAGTTCATCTTGAGTGTGTTATAGTTTGACTATACCATAACACGGTTTCCTAGCCATTCAGAATTCTGAGGTATATGTTGGCTATAACATGTTCATTATAGAAACTGGATTGCACCAAGATGGGATCTATCAACCTCGATAGAGGAAGAGTAGTCCTATGATGATTATGAGATTGAGTCCTTAAGTCCATGGCCATGGCTGTATAATATAATAAAAAAATTTTCTATTAGAGTTTCACATCGGACTCAAATCAAATGATTCAATCATATGACGGGGTGTTGGATTTGATGAGTTTACCTTAACCCTAATCCTGTCAGAGCTTACAATAGAGGAACCTAATCATATAGGTAGCTGCACTGAGAGGTTCGCATTCGATTCTGATAGATTGTCATCATATACTACTAAGAATCACTAGTAGATTTTTGGAGTAATTAGAATTATCATGATAATCAATCATTTTAATTGGATGAATCAAAAAAATTTTGATCCATCGAAAGGTATTTTGATGATGTCGATGATAGAGATCACAACATATCTCATTACCATATGAAACTGAATCTAACTAGATCGCACAAACAAGGATTTGGGTTTGGATATCATCAATTGAGCTAATTCAGTTTGATTGATTTGGATTAAATTTAATTAGGTTCAAAAAAATTATGCTAGCACATGATTGAGCCTAACATTCTCTTTTTGTAGTCATTTTGTTCGAGTCAAATTAGATTTGGCTCATCTAAAAACTCTATCTTAGTCTTACTAGAGCTTGTCCAAGTCAGAAAAGTATTATCCTAACCTAATCTAGGCTTGTCCTAATCCATTAAATGGGAACAGGATAAGACCTACTAATTTCTGAAACTTTCAGGATAAGGATCAAAAGCTTGATCCAGATGCAGGAAAGAAAGGATAGGGGCGTGCATCCCTTAAAGATTTTCTAGAGGCACATGCCCTTAGGTGTTTTCATAAGAGAGGAGAGGGTGCACGTCCCCCTAGGCATGCACCCATATGGATTAAGGAGTTAACCTAGTCAAATTAGATTTGACCAAGTCAAAGAGTCTTGATGAGATCAAAGACTCTAGAAGAATAGTTGCTTACACCATCCTCCTCCCTTATCTTTTTTGTGTGGCAATTTTAAGGAATTTTGGGAAAAAAAACCAAGTAGTGACCTGGTGTTTGGCATGGTAAATCAGATTAAAATTTTATTTAATCAAGCAATTTGATTGCTTGATCAAATAGGACTCTAGATTTGGTGTAGAGACTATTTAAAGATCCTGCACCCTAGGGTTTGTATTCTCTTATCTCCCATGCCAAAGTGCTATCGCCAAACCCATCCCCATGCCTCCCCTACTGCTTCTCTCTTCCTTCTCCATGCCTATACTAGGTTAGGTGTTGGTTCAGAGATCAATTGTTGAGCAAAGCTGAAGAAAGATCAAAGACCGAGTTTCTACGTCAAGTAACAAGGTGCTGCCTTTGAAGATTCGTTTGAAGGCTTCACGGATCTAAATTTGATCTGATCTTTGGAGATCAGATCTAGAAGAAAAATACATCTAGAATCATCCCAAGTGGACTATGGTAGAGGTCCGGCACATGCGCGGCTAGATCCAAAACCTCAAGTGCTGATAGATCATCGTCAGGATAAATAGTTTACCCTAATCAGATAATAATGATTATTATAATTTTATTTTAATTTTTATTTATAATATTATATCATATAGATTAGATTTGAAACTCTTTGATCTGATCAAAATTTATAAAAAAATTTTAAAAAAAATTTCTATAGATCTGATCAGATCAAATCGATCCTACAGTAGAAAACTAGTTTTTTCTTACAATTGGTATCAAAACTATATTGGCAGTTCTTCAGATCAATTTTAGATTTAATTTTTAATTTATTTATAATCTAATAGTAGTAATTTTAGATATCACATCAAATATGATCAGATATGAAATCAGTAGATTAAAATTTTAATTAATATAAGAGACATATTGATGCATGTCTAAACTAGGTTGATAGAACTATTCTATAAATTATCTAGAATAGAATTTTATGTGATATGATCATTTAAAATTTTATTTTTTAGATATTATATCGATATATCAAATCTAAAAATATGCATATATTGGGTTTAAATTTTGATACATGAGATGTATACAAAGCATGCATAGTTAGATCTTTAATTTTATATGCGATATATGCTATAGATCTAGTAGTTTTATAGTATAATTATTATTTCTAATTAAGACATTCCCCTTGGCCATCTGGTCATAAGAGTAAGAAAGATTTAAAGGCCCTCTCTTTCCATTCGATGAGGTTCTCTTATGGTGTGTAGAGGTACTGCATGTTTGTTCTTAATTAAAAATTTAAAAAAATATTTTTCTACAAAATCCTAAATTCTGAAATCCTAAAATTTTTTATACATATTTTATTTATGAACCCAACTTAATTAAGAATTAAGATTATAAAATTAATTAGGTCTAAAAATTATAAATTTTTAGATCTAAGAAATCTTCATAAATTTGGGTTCGAATGTGGATAGCTTAATTAGGTCTAACGGTTGATCAAATCGAATCAAGAGTTGGTTAGATAGGATCAAGAATGCCTAGATTTGATCAATCTAATAGGATTAAGTCTAGGTCAAGATCGACTCACAATCACATATGGTCAATCAAGTTAAGACATAATTTGGCTCTATGGTTCAAGCTTGGATTGTAGGCTAATCCAATCAATTTTAGTTCGATAATTTGATATCTAAGGTAAGTTTGGCATATATGATCGACTGATTTTTAATTAGAAGCTACTCGATCTGAATGTATTCTTATTGAGTTACTGGCATATTTCTTCCACCGTTGTTACTTATCTAGCCATTTGGGTCGATTTAGTTCTGGTTTGAGATGGCTAACAATTCGAGCTAACCTATGCCACAAAGTTAGTCATAATTATTATGACTAAGTCAAGTCGTGTCTAAGAGATCTAAATCAAATCATTTTAAGAAAATATTAAGTCACAGGACTTCCACCATTGTAGATGTGCGGACCCTTCCTAGGGTTGATTGTTCTCGATTGGTTACAGTGGTTCAGTTGCACCGAAAAGACATAACCATGTCTATTAGGCATTGGATGCTATGGGTTAGAGAATAGATTGGGCTTAATATCTAGATACAGTGAGAGGACCTAATTAGGAATTCAATTCATGCAAATAGTAGGTCTAACTTAACTAAAGAGTGGAGCAATATTTCAGACATGATGAGCTTCATGAATTAAAGATCAGATTTAGGTATACCATGATTAAAAAATTATTGGATAAGAATTGTCCACTCATCGGTTGATCCATCATCAATAAGTGTTAGGTGAGGTGGTGAGTTAGTCGGTAGGACCACACCACCCACTAGAAGTCTATGATCGTAGAGGTTTTCGCATGTTTGCCAATAGAGTGTAAGGATCTAAGAAAATAGTGGGAGTCTAATTTGTTTAAAAATAAAATTTCTAAACAAATTGGTTAAGTCAAATTACTTAGTCTAATTAAAAACTTTGACTCTTTACAAAAAAATATCTGTGTCAAATCCACTAGCCCAAATCCTAGACACCCATAGATTGATCGGACCTAATTACAAAGATTGGCTGAGAAACTTCAAAATTATTTTAGGTTCTGAAAAGCTGACCTATGTATTAGACCAGGATCCCTCCATCTTATCAGCTCGTCCATCCACTGAATAGAGAGCATCTCTAGAGAAAATAGGATGGACGATGATAATAAAGGCCAGATAATATATGTTGGGCTCGATGTCTGATGAGCTCCAGCGCCAACATGAAGATATCAAGGACTGCTCGTCCAAATGTTGGCTCACCTGCAAGAGTTGTTGGTGAACAGAGTCGCGCAGCCAAATATCAAGTCACGAAATGACTTTTTAAGGCTAAGATGCATGATGGGCAGTCAGTCCAAGATCATTATCTGAATGATGATCAAGGACATTTAGAGAAGCTTGAGAAGCTCGGTGTGAAGTTAGACTTGAACCTGTAGATTGACGTGATTCTGCAATCCTTGACTGATGCATATGGGCAATTCATCATGAATTACCACATGCATAAACTTCAAAATTCCTTGGCCGAATTAATGAAACATGCTGGTTACCGCTGAGCTTTCTATGAAAGGTTCTAAAGGCTCAGTTCTTGCTATGGAACGGACTTCTTCCAAAAAAAAAGTCTTTTGGAAAGAAAAAAAGTCTACAAAAAGCAGAAGGTGAAGGATGGAAAGAAGAAGAAGGAAGAACCGAAGAAGAAGGCTGCTAACAAAGAAAAGTATTTTCCATTGCAACAGCGACGGCCATTGGAAGCGGAACTGCCCTACTTACCTGGCCACCCTGAAGAACAAGAAGGAAGCAGGTCCTTCTGGAGGTATGCTCGTTATTGAGTCTAACCTTATGGTTTCTTCTGCATCCAGTTGGGTGCTTGACTCTGGTTCTAGTGCTCATCTTGTGCACTTCCATGCAGGGTCTTGAGGATAGCAGGAGGCTGAGGGATGGAGACATGATCCTATGCGTCGTTAAAATGGAGCAAGAGTTGCTGCAGTAGCCGTGGAAACATACCCTCTTTGATTACCATCTGGTTTAGACTTAGTTTTAGAAAGACTGTTATTATGTGCCTGCAGCTAGCAGGAATTTGATTTCTGTTTCATGCTTAGCACAAGAAGGTTATGTGATTACCTTTCTTTAAGGACCATTGTAACATTCTTTATGAAAGAAATAAAATTGCAAATGGTTTCCTTATTTAATGGTCTTTATCAGCTACATATTGATGTACCTTGTTTTAACTATCGAGCAAAACGTGAATGCCAAATCAAGCGACCTAGGGATAGTCCAAATGACAGATATCTATGGCACCTGAGATTAGGTCATATAGCAGAAGATAGGATCAACAAATTGGAGAAAAATGGGCTATTGAGTCCATTGACTTTCGAGTCATATCCAACTTGTGAATCTTGTCTTCAAGGCAAAATGACTAAACTCCCTTTTGTTGGACATGGGGAAAGGGCCACAGATCTCCTTGCCCTAGTACATACTGATGTGTGCGGCCCATTTGATGTGCCGGCTAGAGGCAATTTTGTCTACTTCATTATCCTTTACCGATGATCTATCTAGGTATGGGTATGTGTATCTTATGAGACACAAGTCTGAAGCTTTTGAAAAGTTCAAAGAATTCAGACATGAAGTAGAAAAACAAACTGAAAAATCCCATTAAGGTTCTTCGATCAGATCGAGGAGGTGAATACCTTAGCCAAAAATTCCTAGACTATCTTAAGAAAATGGCATAGTCTCTCAATGGACTCCACCAGGAACACCTCAACTCAACGGGGTTTCAGAATGGAGAAATCGGACTCTATTGGATATGGTTCGATCCATGATGAGCTTCACAGACCTCCCTGATTTTCTTTGGGGACATTCATTATTAACTTCAATTTATCTACTGAATAGGGTTCCCTCTAAAACCGTTCCTACCACACCGTATGAGATATGGCATGGTAAGAAACCAAGTCTGAGTCATCTCAGAATTTGGGGTTGTCCGGCTCATGTCAAAAGACAACAAGCGGACAAGTTAGAGTTTAGGTCCTTTAGAGCTCGATTCATAGGATATCCTAAAGAGTCATTAGGATACTATTTCTACATTCCAGAAGACCACAATGTGATTGTGAGTCGACATGCCATCTTTCTTGAAAAATAGTTTATTCAAGATAGCGGCATTGGAAAGCATAGATTAAGCTTGATGAGAGAAAGTCTCACAAGTAGCAACGAGCTAAGGACCAATTGGAACCAAATCAGGTTGAGCCAATAAAGAACACTACCTCCTCCACCTCGTAGATCGGAAAAGAGTTTTTCCGTCCCCCTGAAAGATACTTAGGTATTATTTCAGAGGAAAGTAGAGAAAATGTTCCTCATAGGTAATGGTGCTCATGGTGATGATCCCAAAACCTATGACAAGATGATATCAGATATCGACTCCGAGAAATGGCTTAGAGGCAATGAAGTCAGAAATTGACTCGATGCACTCAAACCAAGTCTGGACCTTGGTAGATCCACCAGAAGGTATAGTACCTATTGGGTGTAAATGGATCTTCAAGAGAAAGATTGGTGCAGATGGAAATGTGGAGACATTCAAGGCTAGACTAGTGGCAAAAGGTTATAGTCAATGCGAAGGCATTGACTATCAGGATACCTTTTCTCCAGTAGGCTATGCTAAAATCCATCCGCACATTGCTTGCTGTTGCAGCCTATTTCGATTATGAAATATGGCAAATGGACGTGAAAATGGCATTCTTAAATGGATATCTTGAGGAAGATATCTATATGGAACAGCCGCTAGGTTTCACATCCAGTGATACTGATCACAAGGTTTGCAAGCTGCAAAGGTCCATATATGGACTTAAGCAAGCATCTCGGAGCTGGAACACTCATTTCAATGATGTGATCAAAAATTTTGGTTTCATCAAAAAATGAAGAAGGAACCATGTGTCTTCAAAAAGGTCAGTGGGAGCGCTGTTGTCTTCCTCGTATTGTACGTGGATGACATCCTCCTTATTGGAAATGATATTTTCCATGTTGACATCAGTCAAAATATGGTTGTCCAAGGAATTCTCCATGAAAGACCTAGGTGAAGCATCCTTTATTCTAGGAAATTAAGGTCTATAGGGATAGACCGAATAGGATGCTAGGACTTTCACAGAAGATGTACATAGAGGAAAGTACTAAAGAGGTTTAGTATGGAAAACTCTAAGAGGGGATTAATACCCTTCAGACATGGTATTCATCTTTCCAAGAAGATGTGCCCCAGCACACCTGAGGAAATAGAACGCATGAGCAAGATCCCTTATGCTTCTGCAATAGGGAGCCTCATGTATGCCATGCTATGTACACGACCTGATATAGCCCATGCTGTGAGTGTCACAAGCAGATATCAGTCAAATCCAGGTGAAGAACACTGGACTTCTGTGAAATGTATCCTTAAGTACTTGAGAAAGAACTAAGGATATGATGTTGGTCTTTGGTAATGGAGAACTCCAAGTCCAGGGATACACAGACTCGGATTTCATGTCCGATATAGATGATCGAAAGTCGACATCTGGAGTCTGTTTGTGTGCAATGGTGGTGCTGTCAGCTGGAAGAGTTCCAAGCAAACTGTGATAGCAGATTCCACCATGGAAGCAGAATATATCGCTGCATCAGAGGCTGCGAAAGGAAGCATTCTGGTACAAGAAGTTTGCTGCAGAAATTGGAGTAATGCCATCAGATGCCATTCCTCTATACTGCGACAATAATGGCGCCATAGCCCTTGCTAAGGAGCCGAGGTCTCACCAAAAATCCAAGCACATTGAGCGGCGATACCACCTCATCCGCGATTACCTCGAGAAGGGTTACGTCGAGGTCAAGAGAGTCAACTGCAGATAATGTGGCAGACCCACTTACAAAGCCGTTGGGCCAGCAGAAGATCGAAGCCCACCTTGAGAAGATGGGACTTAGACTTGTAGCCAATTGGCTTTAGGACAAGTGGGAGATTGTTAGATATATGTGCCCTAGAAGCCAGAATTGGCTGACACTTGTAATACACTTCTAGGGGCAAAATTATAATTTTGACTAAAATCAATAAAATGGATTATTTTTTCTATCACATATGTGTATTTAGTGTCTGTGATACATCCTTTGAGTTAATGGTAATGATAATTCATATTTTCAAGAGTTGAAAATTTAAGACATGAATAATCATTATTAACTCATAAAATGCTCCCGACCATAGGATCATCACGAGGATGGTGATTGATCCGGAAGGTTGGTGTACAATCGCTTCTCTTTAGTAGATGAGTCTTGAGTCTACGGTGTGGAGACACCGGAGCGAGAGTACAGGTACTCGTTAGAGAACGAGGGCACTGAGCGTGACCACCTCGAGTAGTCATTAGGAAGTCTACCTTCTCGTCAATGACTGACTCGATGCTGCAGTAGTGTGTCTGGTTCTTTGACCTGAGGTGCATCGGCAGTTCACCTTGAGGGTGTTATAGTTTGACTACACCATTACTCGGTCTCCTAGCCATATCAAAATCCCTGAGGTGTATGTTGGCTATAGCATGTTCATTGTAGGAACTGGATTGCATCAAGATGGAATCTATCTACCTCGGTGGTAGAGGAGCAGCCCTATGATGATCATGAGAATCAAGTCCAGAAGCCCATGGCCATGGCAGAGTGAAATAATAGAAAGAGTTTCTATTTAGATTTTCACATCATTGGACTCGAATCGAATGATTACATCATATGACAGAGACTAGGGTTTGACGAGTTCACCTTAACCCTAATCTGATCGGGGCTCAAGATAGAAGAACTTAATCACACAGGTAGCTGCACCAAGAGGTTCGCATTCAGCTCTGATGGGTTGCCACCATATACTGCTAGGTGTCACTGGTGGATTTTGGGAGCAATTAGAATGATTTAGATGATCGATCATTCTAGCTGTTCGAATCAGAAGAGTTCTGATCCATCGAAAGGAGTTTCGATGATGTCGATGATAGAGATCATGACATATCCCATTACCATACAGAACTGAACCTAACTGGATCACACAAATAAGGGTTTGAATCTGGTGATCATCAATTGAACTAATCCAGTTCAATTGATCTGAATGAGATTCAATTAGGTTCAAAAAAATCGTGCTAGCATCGATTGAGCCTAACATTCTTTTCTTATTTTTGTTGAGCAAAGTTTGGCTCATCAGATTTTTTGACTTTGTCCTCAAAAGTATTATCAAAAAGGCTTGTCCTAATCTATTGGATGGAAACAGGACAAGATCTGCTAATTTCTGAAACTTTTAGAACAAGGGTCAAAAGGTTGATCCAGATATAAGAAAGAAAGGATAGGGGGCATGTGCCCCCTGGAGATTTTCTAAAGACACACTCCCCTAGGTGTTTTCATAAGAGAGGAGAGGGTGCACATCCTCCTAGATGTGTGCCCCATATGGATTAGGTAGTTGACCTAGTCAAATTAGATTTGACCAGGTCAAAGAGTCTTGATGAGATCAATGTTGGGACAATCGGTATCGCTCTGATACCAATTGCAGTCGAAATTCCTAATCTTTAGCACGAACTTGAGAAGACTTGTGATGTTTTCCACGGCAGCAAATCACTGATCCACCAATCTGGATATGTGATGGGGCACCTTCCTCCTTAGGCTTGAGGGAGGCATCCCCCTTGGGACGACAACTCTAGAGAGAAGAGAGATTGAGGAAGAAAAGATCTGTATTTCAATGCACAATGAAATCCAAATACAACCTATGTATTTATATAGCTATTAAGCCCAACCAAAAACTCTCCTAGCTAACCCAATACATGAAAGCACTCACCAAGCCAATGTACATATATCACACATGCTCTCATCTCCTGGATTTAGTCCCAACCCATACATGAGTTAACCCCCTTAAGACCTTATTGACCAGGCCTTAAGACTCCTTGGATTAATCCCAATCCAAGACCAAACAGAAAATCCTATCCAATTCTGTTCGCCACCATCAAGCTGGCTCTTTCAAGAGCCAAGTCGGCTTAACTGCATCTAATCCGAATCCTATCTTCTATCTGCCTGAGATAGTAAGCTTGGCTGTGCCCCAAGTCGGCTCGGCCTCAGCCTGAGCCACTCGATTGCATATTTGAGCTAGCTCGTCTGTGTGTCAGCCCCTTATCTTGGCTAATTCTTTTTCTTAGCTTTGATCCTTTGCTCCACCTAGTGTCTTAGATTTTTGGAGCACCTACCAAGCTTCTTAAGGTCTTCACACCTGAACCTCGAGTCCAGTACAGGGCTACATACCATCTTCATCTAGGATAACTCCTGTCCTAGCCCTAGGACTCACACCCATTCTAGTCATCTGGAGCCAACACCCTGACTCCTCCTGTGGCCTCTCAAGACTTGGGAGCACCATAAATCCTCACAATCTCCACCTTGGTGTTCCAAGCTTTATCAAACCCCTAGCAATGCCCTCTTGCACGATCTTGCTATCGCTGCACACCCTGACAGCCTCTTGTGCAAACATTGCCTTCGTCAATCCTCTTCAGCTACTGTGCACCCTTTGAGGCCTTTGGGATGACCGCCTTCATTGCTGAAGATCTTGAATTGCTTCTTCTGCACCATCCTAAAAATTGTAGGAACTCTTCTGCTTGGTAGCTACATCAATTATCCTAGACTTTTCTTGAGATTCCGTAGCATTCCTATACCAGCACTCGCTGCATATCCTAACACGATCTCCTCAAAACTTTACCAGTCTTTCCTATACATACTATTCCAACTAGAATTGTGCATCTCTAACATTGGTGCTAGGATATTGGTCCTCCTACACTCCTCCACTCTGAACTCATGTCACATCTCCATCGATGAAGCCACCTCTGCTCGGTGCTTCATCTGAAATCGAAGTCCACCTGATACCGTAGAAGCCAACTCTATAATCGAGTCTTTCGAGGCCAACCACATAATGCTGCACTGCTAGGCCTGCTGCTGCTTCTTGGACATCATCGCTGTCCCTTCGAACTCTCCGCACTCTACGGACCTGCTTCGAAGTCGTCTCGGATACCTCCACAACCCGTAGGCACCTCCAAATCTCAAGAGCTCATCCAACTCTTCTTCTTCAGCAACTGAATCGTAGGAAATTTCATCCTATCACTTCTCCTCTTCTGTCCCAGCACCAACCATTGCTTCAATTATGCCTGAAGGAACATCCTCTACCTGAACCACTACTCTCCCTAATGCCCCTACAGAAGATACCTGATCCATGATACTCTCGACTACTAGATACCCTTAGGGCTTCTTGAGACCCCTTGCCTCTTCCTAAAAGCTATTTTCGATCTCCCTAAGATGCCCCTGATACTCTTTGCTGAGATACATCCCATGGCTGCTACACCACCGAGCCTCTCTTAGCCGCTGTGCCTTTAGGAAAGTACTACTACAGCACTCCAGTGCTTCCTACCTCATCTCTATGCCACTCTATAGCCATCCAGTCCTAACTTGCTGGACCTCCATGGATCATCCATCTCCATCATCCCCAAGACTTCGTAAATCCATGCTCTAGTTGAACCACTGAATGCATCCCCGACTACTTCCCGCCTTTCTACAATCAAAGGACATATAGCCCCTTTTTTAGCCTTTCTTCGACCATTATCTCTTGAAAAACCTCTCTTCATCCATCAAACAGCCTCACACTACCCATCTTCTTAGAGAACCCTATCACTCATCATACACCCCGATCTCTCCAACCAAGACTGATCAGAAAATCATGCATCCAAACCTTCTACCCCAAAAAAAATTCTTTTCATTAATTCTCTCAGCCTCCACCTTCAACCCGCTGCTCTCGGTTGGCCAAACCACAACAATAACAAAGATAAATCCAAAACATATCATGAAATACTTGTGTAGAATTCTGATTTCATCCTGTATGACTTCTCCTTTGCTTCCATGCACCATCAGGCTCTGATATCAAATATTAGGACAATCAGTACCGCTCTAATACCAATTGCAATGAAAACCCCTAATCTTTAGCATGGACCTGAGAAGACCTATGACATTCTCTATGGTAGTAGGTCATCGATCCATCAATCTGGATATGTGATGGGGTGCCTCCCTCCTTGGGCTTGAGGGAGGTGTCCTCCTCGGGGCGTCAACTCTAGAGAAAGAGAAGAGAGATTGAGGGAGAAAAGATCTATATTCCAATGCATAATGAAATCCTAATACAACCTATATATTTATACATAGTTATTAGGCCCGACCAAAAACTCTCCTAGCTAATCCAATACATGAAAGCACTCACTGATATGTCTCACATGCTCTCATCCCTAGATCTAGTCCTGACCCATACATGAGTTAGCCTCCTTAAGACCTTATTGGACCAGGCCTTAAGATCCCTTGGATTAATTTCAATCCAAGATCAGACAGAAAATCCTATCCAATTTTGTTCGCCACCATTGAGCCGACTCTCTCAAGAGTCGAGCTGGCTCAGCTATGCCCCGAGTCAGCTCGATCTCAGCCTGAGCCGACTCGGCTACTTATTCGAGCCAGCTCACCTATGTGTCAACCCCTTATCTTGGTTGATTCTTTTTCTTGGCTTTGGCCCTTTGCTCCACCTTGTGTCTTAGGTTTCTGGAGTACCTACACGCCGCCTTCACCTAGGATAACTCCTATCCTAGCCCTAGGACTCACACCCATCCTAGTCATTCGGAGTCAACACTCTGACTCCTCCTGTGGCCTTCCAAAGCTTGGGAGCACCATAAATCCTCATAATCAAAGACTTTAGAAGAATAGTTGCTTGCACCATCCTCCTCCCTTATCTTTTTTTGTGTGTCAATTTTGAGGAATTTTGGGCAACAAAACCAGGTAGAGACCTAGTGTTTGGCATGGTAAATCAGATCAAAATCTAATTTAATTAAGCAATTTGATTGCTTGATCAAATAGGACTCTAGAGTTGGTGCAAAGTCTATTTAAAGACCCTGCACCCTAGGGTTTGTATTCTCTTATCTCCCACACCAAAGTGCTACCACCAAACCCATCTCCATAACTCCCCTACTACTCTTGTCTTCCTTCTCCATGCCTATACCAGGTTAGGTGTTGGTTTAGTGATCAATTATTGAGCAAAGCTGAAGCAAAGATCAAAGACCGAGTTTCTACATCAAGTGATAAAGTGCTGCCTTTGTAGATTCGTTTGAAGGCTTCATAGATCCAATTTGACCTGATATTTGAAGATCAGATTTGGAAGGAGAAGGCATCCAAAACTAGCCTAAGTGGACTATAGTAAAGGCCAAGCATGTGCGCAGCTAGGTCCAAAACCTCGGATGCTGATTGATCATTGTCAAGATAAATAATTTACCCTAATCAAGTAATAATGATTATTCTAATTTTGTTTTAATTTTTAGTTTTAATATCAGATCATATGGATCAGATCTGAGAACTCTCCAATCTAATCAGAATTTGTAAAGAAATTTTAAAAATTTTTGCTATAGATCTGATCAAATCAGATCAATTCTATGGCAGAAAAATAATTTTTTTTCTTACACATCCTTGGCCTCTATCTTCCACTAGTGGTTCTCCACCAAGTCTTGACCTTGTCTAAACCATCCCCCTATAGAATATAATTAAAACAATCAAATTCACTATCCCCAAAATAATTTGATGACAACTAGACATTGAAACCCATCAAAATACACTATAATTTTTCAAATTATTCTTAAAAATGCTTTTGTAAGTAGGAATCACCATTATAATAAAATTAGAACCAATTAGGAACACTAAGAGCAAATTAAACATGAATTGCAAATAATTTTTTTGTAAAAAGATGATCTAAGAAAACTAAAATTAGCTCCGGCACACAAGTTTGGCACACTATCAGGTCGGCTCGAACTCAAGTTGGGTCAGCTCAAACTCAAATCGGTCCACTCTCTCAGAGATAGAAAATCAATTTCTACAACCTGAGACTCGGGTCGACTCAAAAAATTTTTGAGTCAACTCGAAGAGAAAATAAGTTAATTTCAACAAAAATTAAGTCAGCTCTTAAACCACATGCCCTCTTTTTATTTTAATTTATTAAGCAATACTGTTTATACTATGCTATATCTATGCCCATGCAACCTACTATCTTTGCTCTAATATCAATAAATGTCACACCCCACTCTCTAAATCAAGCTAGGGTATAACAATGGAGAAGAGTTTCACTAGTATCTTATGTTGCGATTCATAAGCCACTAGTAGACTCTATTCTGTTATCATATCCTATCATAATTTACAATAACTATAATATACAAATTAACTCATATGATTTAGAAAACAACCCTGAAGCTTTTACTTGTCACTTTATAGCTTTATACATATAGTTTTAGAATATATTACATCAACATGTGCTGTTTAAATAAAACCAAAATATAAAACATATCCCAAGATGCTCTCCCAACTAGCTCACATACCCAAAACATTCCTCCCAAAAACTGATGATAAGTGGTAAAAATATACTAATAAAAGTATTAAATTATAAAATAAATTAATCTATTTTTTTAAAAATTAATATTTTTATTAATCTTATATAAAAAAGGCCACCAATATGAAGATCTTATTTTTTTTATTTAGATAAAATAAATTTTAGGCAAAACGGACTTCAAACGAGCCCGGAATTGAATTTCAAAAAAAAAAAATCGATCCGATTCAAAATGGTTCAGAAAAATCGACTCAGTAGATCATCCGATCCGACCGCATCCAACAGACCGATCTGCTGATTCCAAGCTAACGTCAGCATTTTTTATGGTGCACGGTGGACTATTTGGAGGGTATTTTGTGGATTTCATATGAAGAAGCGCGCTCCGATTGGCAAAAGAATGCGGTAGTCTACGCAACACTGGGCTCGCGCATGGTCTACAGAGGATAATTTGAGAATTTTGTCTAATCCGATGGGCGCCTTTCACTTGGATTTGATTGGATGGCTGAAATGCATGCGCTGATGAACGGCATCCATAGCTCCCGATCGAGATCCAATGGTTGAGATTCATCCCAACTATAAAACTAAGAATCAGAGGCTTCTCTATGCATGATCTGATGGCCCAAATTCAATCCAATGATTTATCCGATGGCTACCATAAATTTTGACTCAATCTGGGATATTTTAAAGAATTTTTAAGTAATTTTTGGATCATTTGATCGACATCCAACGGTCAGAATCATCTAGGGTCCTAATTTGACTTATATTAAGAGTTCTAAATCTAATTTCAATAGAATTTTGGTGGAAAATCCATCTCTTAGCCTATAAAAGTGTCTGTTACTGAAGAAAAAAAAAGAGAGGGGAGACAGTAAAAAAAAAAGAAAAAAAGAGAAAGAGAAGAGAGAGGTAGAAAGAGAAGAGAGATTTTTGAGAGAAAATGAAGGATTTTTATTTTTTTCTTTTCTTCTTCCAACGATCAGAACATTGATCAAGGAGCTTCTCTTCTTCTTCACCAAATTTTATACATCAAGAGCAACGGACAATCAATTTCAGCAATCAAACAGTCTAATTTCTTTATGCTTTTTATTTTATTTATTATTTTTGAACTTGTTATCATGAACTAAATTTTCTTTTACTAAGGCTAAGGTGTAGCCACTCTTTTGATACAATATTCAGTATGATTTATTTTTAATTTTAAATTTTATTCATGAGGAGTATATAAATCTAATCTTAATGCTTTTAGATTATTGGCCATCTTCTAATTAATCTAATGAACATAGATGTTACAGACTAAGTACATCTATGTTATTGTATCTTGATTATATACCTTGTATTATGAATCAAATTAGAATTCATATGCATGCGAGAATTTTAGTGCACTTTGGACGCAGCGTATTTTAATTAGAGGGTTTCACAAAACTTAATGCATTAATATTTATTTAAATTACATCTAGACCAAAAGATAATTAATAAATATTGATAGTTTTGCTATGCCTGGACCAAAGGATAGTGAATAAATTAGGAGACTCCACCGTCACATGAAATAAAATTAATCTAATAACTTGAATATTGTATTGACTGAGTTGGTGAACCGATTGCCTTAGTAACACATTGCTCTTAAATTTAAAATCCTAATAATTTACACTCTCTCTATTTCCTTAAAATTTTTAATTATTTTTTTATTTTGTTCTTTAATTTCTTATTCTCATAAATTAATCTTCTAAATAAAGCATAGAAAAGAGCTTTTCAGTACTTATTTTTCAATCCTCTAGGGATGATACTCTACTCATTTACTTTATTACTTGATCGACTGGTGCACTTGCCATAGCTATAGATTAGCATGCATCAAGTTTTTGGCATCGTTGCCGGGGATTGTGTCTAAAACAATATTAAAATTTTGATCCTAGCTTTACTTTAGAATTTTATTTTTAATTTTTATTATTTTTAAAAAAATTTTGTTTAGTGCATGACACGTACTGGATATAGTAACTTACTACCATTAGATCCAGAAATTGAAAGGATCATTAGAAGACTACAACAAAAAAGAAACATAGCAGCTGAAGATCCTAACGACATCAATCTAGGATTGGATATGGTGATCGAAGGACAACATGGAGCTATTCAACCAGTACATCATCCATTAAATGATTACATCACACCATCTATAGCTGATACAGCTTCAAGCATCAGGAGACCATTTGTACGAGCAAACAACTTTGAAATAAAATCAACGATGATCCAGATGATTCAATCAACTGTCCAATTCAGTGGACATATGCATGATGATCCGAATGCCCATATTTCTAACTTTCTTAAACTTTGTGATACTTTTAAAATTAATGGGGTGTCGGATGATGCTATTAGATTAAGGTTATTTTCTTTCTATTTATGGGATAAAGCTAAAAGTTGGCTTCATTCTCTTCCTACAGGTTCTATCACAACTTGGGATGTTCAAGCCTAAAAATTCTTAGCCAAGTACTTTCCACCTTCCAAGACTGCCAAGATGCGCAACGATATCACTTCTTTCATGTAGATGGACATGGAGACACTATATGAGGCTTGGGAGCATTTCAAGAAATTGCTGAGGTGATGTCCACATCATCAACTATCCGTATGGCTTTAGGTACAAACTTTCTATAATGGTTTATCTCCTACTAATCATTCTATGATTAATGCAACAGCAGGAGAAATAATTAATCGAAAAATGGAGGAAGAAGCCTTCGATCTGATCGATGAGATGGCATCAAATAGCTATCAGTGGCAGACAGAATGCATGATGCCAAAAAGACTAGCAGCTGTATAGGGAGTAGATTGCGTGCCAACCTTACTAGCTGAAATTATAGCCCTTAAAGCTGAAGTCAACAACTTGAAGGGAACAGCTATGCATGTTCAAAGCATCACCTATGACCTATGTGGAGGAGGACATGATATGAGCAATTGCCAGACAAGTAATTCTTTTGCTAAAGCAACTAAGACAGCTAATTATGTTGGTAAATTTTTTAGGCTGCAACAAAATAATCTCTACTCCAACACATATAATCAAGGGTGGAGGCAGCACCCAAATTTCTCATGGAGTAATCAAAATGCAGCACAACAACTACCTCCGAGATTCCAAGTACCTGAAAAGAAGTCCAACATGGAAGAGCTGATGGTCAAATTTATGCAAAACCAAGAAGCAACTATAAAAAATTTAGAAGTCAAACTTAGATAGGACCAAGCAGCAGCAATTCGAAACTTGGAGATGCAAATAGATCAAATGGCTAAGATAATCTCCGAGAGACCTCAGGGATCCTTACCCAGCAACACGGAGATCAATCCAAGGGAGCAAGTTAATGCTATCACCCTAAGAGTGGTACAAAGCTAGAGGAGCCACATCAAAAGAAAGAGACTAAAGAGCCAACTATAAATAAGGAACCATCAACTAAAATTCATCAATCATCAAAACAATCAGTAGATGGATGGTCTACAGGTATATGGTTTGCCGATCCAAATGTAAAGCCCTACATACCACCACTACCATTTCCAAAGAGACAAATACAGCATCCAGATAAGAAATTTTCTAATTTTTTTAAAATTTTAAAAAATTTACATATTAATATTCTATTTGTAGATGCTATTACTCAAATGCCAAGGTATGCCAAGTTTTTTAAAGAAATCCTAATAAATAAGAAAAAATTGAAAGAGCATGAGAGAATAAATTTGAATGAAGAATGCTCAGCAATACTTTAAAATAAATTACCACAGAAGCTAAAAGATCTAGGAAGTTTTACTATCCCTTGCATTATTGGTGATTGTAGTTTTGATAAAGTTTTATGTGATTTAGGAGCAAATATTAATCTCATGCCTTTTTTTATTTTCAGAAAGCTGGGTCTAGGAGAACCGAAGCCTACCACTATTACTCTTCAATTAGCCGATAGATCCATCAAATATCCAAGAGGTATAGCAGAGGATGTCTTAGTAAAGATAAATAAGTTTATTTTTTCTATTGATTTTATTGTTCTCAATATGAAAGAAGATTATAATGTACCCCTTATTTTAGGAAGATCCTTTTTAGCTACTGGAGGATCTTTAATAGATGTTCAACAAAAAAAAATAATTCTTAGAGTCCGAGATAAGTAAGTTACTTTTAATGTTTTTAAAGTTATTAAACATTCCAATGATAATCAAACTTGTTTTCGTATAGATGATATTGACAATTTAGTGCATGAGTATTTTTTAGAAAACAGGATTGAGGACCCTATTGAAGCCTGCATTGTCCAATCATAAGAGGGTTCAGCTGAAGATGAAAGGCAAACAGAATGCATAAAATTGTTAAAGGCCAGACCATATATTCCACGCACATACAAACCATGATTTGAAAAATTAGAAAGATCATCCACTCCTTTTCCAAAGACATCAATTGAAGAGCCACCTACTCTTGAACTTAAACCTCTTCCTTCTCATTTAAAATATGTTTTCTTGGAAGGCTCATTGCACTTACCTATTATTATTTCTTCTTTTTTGATAGATTTGAGGGAAGAAAAGTTGTTAAGAGTACTAAAGAAACACAAAAAGGCATTTGGATGGACCATAGCAGACATCAAAGGAATTAGTCCCTCAATTTGGATGCACAAAATTCTCATGGAGGATAACTATGAGCCTACAATCCAACCCCAAAGAAGACTCAACCCCAAGATGTAAGAAGTGGTCAAAAAGGAGGTAATCAAGCTATTGGATGCAGATATTATTTATCCTATCTTCAATAGTTCATGGGTGAGTCCTGTTCAAGTAGTTCCTAAGAAAAATGGGATTACTGTAGTTCAAAATGATAATAATGAATTAATTCTTACTAGAACTGTTATTGGATGGAGAGTGTGTATGGATTATAGAAAATTAAATGATACAACTAGAAAAGATCATTATCCTCTTCCATTCATTGATCAGATGTTAGAAAGGTTAACTGGACATGATTTTTACTGCTTTCCAGGTGGATATTCTAGTTATAATCAAATTGCCTAGCACTTGAGGATCAAGAGAAAACTACTTTTACATATCCTTATGGTACATTTGCTTTTAGAAGAATGCCATTTGGTTTATGTAATGCACCAGCTACTTTTCAACGATGCATGATGGCTATTTTTTATGATATATTTGAAAATTCTCTTGAAATATTTATGGATGATTTTTCTGTCTTTGGATCAACATTTGATAAATGCTTGCATAACTTATCTCTTGTTTTACAAAGATGTGAGGATACCAATCTTGTTTTAAATTAGGAAAAGTGTCATCTGATGGTTCAAGAAGGCATAGTGTTAGGCCACAAGATTTCATATAAAGATATTGAGGTAGATAGAGCAAAGCTTGAGGTGATCGAAAAGTTACCCATACCGACCTCAATTAAGGCTATTAGGAGCTTTTTGGGGCATGCTGGATTTTACCATCGATTTATAAAGGACTTCTCTCTAATTTCTAAACCTTTATCTAAATTATTATGTAAAGATGTCCCTTTTCATTTTTCTTATGAGTGTTTGTAGGCATTCAACACCCTCAAGGAGAAGCTGATCACGGCACCTATTATGGTAGCACCAGATTGGTCCCTACCTTTTGAGTTGATGTGTGATGCTAGTGACACAGCCATAGGAGCAGTACTTGGTCAAAGAAAGGATAAGATTTTTCAAACTATATACTATGCTAGCCACACTTTGACTGAAGCTCAACAAAAATATGCAACCACTGAAAAGGAGCTTCTGGCATAGTATTTGCATTAGACAAATTTTATTCTTATCTTATTTTATCTAAAATTATTATATACACCGACCATGCAGCTCTAAAGTATCTCTTTATCAAGAAAGATGCAAAATCCAGATTGATTAGATGGATTCTTTTGCTACAAGAGTATGATTTGGAGATCAAGGACAAGAAGGGTATAGAGAATTCAGTTGCTGACCACCTTTCCAGACTGAAAAATATCATAGAGAAGGAATTAGATATTTGCCCTATCAAGGAGGAATTTCTAGATGAATGCCTCTATGCTATATCAGGTAGAACGTTTTCATGGTATGCTGATATTATTAACTACTTGGTTGATAAGGTTTTTCCACTTGGTCTTTCTTTTCAACAAAAGAAGAGGTTCTTATCTATTGTTAAACATTATTTCTGGGATGAACCCTTCTTGTATAAGTATTGTTCAGATCAGGTCATTAGAAGATGCATTCCAGAGGAAGAAATGGAGAAAATTTTGCATCATTGTCATGATCGGGAGGCAGGAAGACATTTCGGCCCAACTAGAATAGCTTATAAGGTTCTTCAATCAAATTTTTATTGGCCCTCTCTATTTAAAGATGCTCATACTTATGTCTCTTCATGTGACCACTGTCAAAGAACTGAAAATCTCTCTAGAAGACATGAAATGCCTTTGAACAATATTCTTGTGTGTGAAATTTTTGATGTTTGGGGTATTGATTTCATGGGACATTTTCCTAGTTCTTTTTCCAATCAATATATACTTGTGGCTGTAGATTATGTTTCAAAATGGGTAGAAGCAGCACCCTTTCAACTAATGATGCTAAGGTAGTTGTCAAATTTTTGAAAAAGCATATTTTTACACGTTTTGGCACTCCTAGAGCAATCATTAGTGATGGAGGTAAACACTTTTGTAATAAACAATTTAAAAATCTGTTAAACAAATATGGTGTCACTCATAAAATAGCTATCCCATATCATCCACAAACCAGTGGTCAAGTAGAGGTGTCTAATAAGAAATTAAAAAGAATTTTAGAAAAACTATAAGTGCATCTAGAAAAGATTGGTCATTGAAATTAGATGATGCATTATGGGCATATAGAACTATATATAAAACACCTATTGGTATATCCCCATATAGGCTACTCTTTGGAAAAGCATGCCACCTCCCTCTTGAGCTAGAACATAAAGCATATTGGGCCATGAAAATTCTTAACTTTGATATACAAGATGCAGAAAAGAATAGGTTAATGCAAATAAATGAGATGGATGAATTTCGCCACCATGCTTATGAGAATGATAGGATTTACAAAGAACGTACTAAGAAATGGCATGATAACCATATTGTAAAAAGAGAATTCCAAGAGGGACAGCAAGTTCTCTTGTATAGTTCACAACTACATTTATTTCTAGGAAAGCTAAAATCAAGATGGATAGGTTCCTATATAATTACTAAGGTATTTTCATATGGAGTAGTAGAGATCTTTGATGAATCAAAAGGTACCTTCAAAGTAAATAGTCACAGGCTAAAAAATTACATTAATGAAAGTTTTGAAATGGAGAAGGAAGCATTTCAATTACAAGATCCACTTTAGAACTCAAAGAAAGTCAAGCTGAAGACTATAAATCAGAACTACTAGATAGGTTATTTCTTTTCTTTTTAGTTTTGATTATTTTTTTTCTTTTATTTTTTAGTAATTTATTATTACTTTTTTACCATTTTGGTGTGTATTTTTAATTTTACAGAGAAAAATCAATGAGAGCTCAAGCAAAATTTCAAAGCTCCAAAGAACCAGACTGAACCAAATCAGGTATATTCCTTCTTATCCTTTATTGCACCCTTTATTTTTTTTTCTCCTTTAAGACAATGTAGAATAAGTTAGGAGGTTAAAAAAAAAAACTATATGTCAAGAAGAAAATCTTGAGCAAGATAGACTGGACAAGTGAAAAAAAGATAGAATTATTTGCTACTGAATGTAACGAGTTAAAGAAGTAGATTAATTGGTCGACTTTTCGTAGCCTACTTAGGTCATTAAAAGACTATTAGCACTTCTAATTGCACATGCATACTAACAAGGCAAAGTAGATATTGATTATAAGGCCAACTAAGGATTCAATTATTACTGAAAATTGGTAATTAATATATATATTTTAATAAAAAAAACTTAAATTTAAGGAAAGAGCTACCTGCCTAAAAATAAAGTGCAAAAGATAGAGTATATGTGGATTACCCATGCCTAGTAACTGGGTCTCTGCACCTAGGTCAAGTGTGAAAATTTACATAAAATGGTGAAGGAAAGGCCAGGATGCTCAGCACAGCAAAAAAAAAGGGGGGGGCAGTGTGAAAGCTACCTTAATTCATGAGTATAAAATTGAGAATGTATAAAAAATTAACCAAAATAGGTGATAAGAGAGGATATTTTTGTTGTTTTAATTTAACACTAAAATTCTAAAGTTAGTTATCACGAATACAAGTGCTATAGATCTTTGATGTACTCTAAGAAAGTTTTTAGTTGTATTGACTTAAAAATTTGCTTCTGAAGCTCAATACTTAATTAGCAGTATTTTCTAAACTTTTTGATCTTTAGTCCTAGATTTCATCTTTTTGATGGACAATCTTATTGAAACATGGTATTAAATAAAACATTGCTAAGGAACTAGCAATGACTAAGTTGGAGGGTGTGATAAATGATAAAAATATACTATTAAAAGTATTAAATTATAAAATAAATTAAACTATTTTTTTAAAAAATTGATACTTTTATTGATCTTATGTAGGAAAGAAGGCCACCAATATGAAGATCTTATTTTTTTGGCTCAGATGAAATAAATTTCAGGCAAAACAGACTTCAAACGAGCCCGAAATTGAATTTCAAAAAAAATAAAGTCGGTCTAGTTCAAACCAGTTCAAAAAAATTGGCTCAGTAGACCATTCGATCTGACCGCATCTAGCAGACCGATCCACTGATGTAACGCTGATGCCAAGCTAACGTTAGTATTTTTTGTGGTGCACGGTGGACCATTTGGAGGGCATTTCGGAGATTTCACATGGAGAAGCACGCTCCGATTGGCTGAAGAATATGGCGGTCCATGCAACACCGAGCTTGCGCATGGTCTATAGAGGATAATTTAGAAATTTTGTCTGATCTGATGGGTGCCTTTCACTGGGATTTGATCGGACGGTCAAAATGCATGCGCTGATGAACGGCATCCATAGCTCCCGATCGAGATCCAACGGTTGAGATTCATCCCAACTTCAAAACTAAAAATCAGAGGCTTCTCTATGCACGATCTGATGGCCTAGATTCAATCCAACAACTAATCCGATGGTTGCCATGAATTTCAACTTGATTTGGGATATTTTAAAGGGTTTTTAAGCGATTTTTGGATCGTTTGATCAACATCCAATGGTCAGAATCATCCAGGGTCCTAATTTGACTTATATTAAGAGTTCTAAACCTAATTTCAATAGGATTTCAGTGAAAAATCCATCTCTTAGCCTATAAAAGTATCTGTTGCTGAAGAAAAAAAAAAGAGAGGGGTGACAGTAAAAAGAAAAAAGAAAAAGAAGAGAAAAAGAGGAGAGAGGTAGAAAGAGAAGAGAGATTTTTGAGAGAAAAGGAAGGATTTTTAATTTTTTTTATCTTCCGACAATCAGAATATTAATCAAGAAGCTTTTCTTCTTCTTCACCAAATTTTTCACATCAAGAGCGACGGACAATCAATTTCAGCAATCAAACAGTCTAATTTCTTTATGCTTTTTATTTTATTTGCTATTTTTGAACTTGTTATCATGAACTAAATTTTTTTTTACTAAGGCTAAGGCGTAGCCACTCTTTTGATGCAATATTCAATATGATTTATTTTTAATTTTAAATTTTACTCATGAGGAGTATATAAATCTGATCTTAATGCTTTTAGATTACTGACCATCTTCTAATTGATCTGATGAACATAGATGTTACGGACCAAGTACATCTATGTTATTGCTTCTTGATTATATACCTTGTATTATGAATCAAATTAGAATTCATAAGCATGCGAAAATTTTAGTGCGCTTTGGATGCAGCGTCTTTTAATTAGAAGGTTTCACAAAACTTAATGCATTAATATTTATTTAAATTACACCTGGACCAAAGGGTAATTAATAAATATTAATAGTTTTGCTATGCCTGGACCAAAGGGTAGTGAATAAATTAGGAGACTCCACCGTCACATGAAATAAAATTAATCTAAAAACCTGAATATTGTATTGACTGAGTTGGTGAACCGATTGCCTTAGTAATCCATTGCTCTTAAGTTTAAAACCCTAATAATTTACACTCTCTCTATTTTCTTAAAATTTTTAATTATTTTTTTATTTTATTCTTTAATTTCTTATTCTCATAAATCGATCTTCTAAATAAAGCATAGGAAAGAGCTTTTCAGTACTTATTTTTCAATCCTCTAGGGACGATACTCTACTCATTCACTTTATTACTTGATCGACTGGTGCACTTGCCATAGCTATAGATTAGCATGCATCAAGTTTTTGGCACCGTTGTCGGAGATTGTGTCTAAAATAATATTAAAATTTTGATCCTAGCTTTACTTTAGAATTTTATTTTTAATTTTTATTATTATTTTATTTTTTTAAAAAAAAAATTATTCAGTGCATGACACGTACTGGACATAGTAACTTACTACCTTTAGATCCAGAAAATTGAAAGGACCATTAGAAGACTACAACAAGAAAGAAACATGGCAGCTGAAGATCCTAACGACATCAATCTAGGATTGGATATGGCGACCGAAGGACAGCATGAAGCTATTCGACCAGTACATCATCCATTAAATGATTATATCACACCATCTATAGCCGATGCAGCTTCGAGCATCAGGAGACCGCCTGTACGAGCAAACAACTTTGAAATAAAATCGATGATGATCCAGATGATTCAATCAACTATCCAATTCAGTGGACACATGCATGATGATCCGAATGCCCATATTTCTAACTTTTCTTGAACTTTGTGATACTTTTAAAATTAATGGGGTGTCGGATGATGCTATTAGATTAAGGTTATTTTCCTTTCTCTTTATGGGATAAAGCTAAAAGTTGGCTTCATTCTCTTCCTGCAGGTTCTATCACAACTTGGGATGTCCTAGCCCAAAAATTCTTAGCCAAGTACTTTTCCACCTTCCAAGACTGCCAAGATGCGCAATGATATCACTTCTTTTATGCAGATGGACATGGAGACACTATATGAGGCTTGGGAGCATTTCAAGGAATTGCTGAGGAGATGTCCACATCATCAACTACCCATATGGCTTTAAGGTACAAACTTTCTATAATGGTTTATCTCCTACTAATCGTTCTATGATTGATGCAGCAGCAGGAGGAACCATTAATCAAAAAATGAAGGAAGAAGCCTTCGATCTGATCGATGAGATGGCATCAAATAGCTATCAATGGCAGACAGAACGCATGATGCCAAAAAGACTAGCAGCTGTGCAGGGAGTAGATTGCGTGCCAACCTTACTAGCTGAAAATTGCAGCCCTTAGAGCCGAAAGTCAACAACTTGAAAGGGAACAGCTATGCATGTTCAGAGCATTACTTATGACCTATGTGGAGGAGGACACGATACGAGCAATTGCCAGACAGGTAATCCTTTTGCTAAAACAACTGATACAGCTAATTATATTGGTAATTTTTTCAGGCCGCAACAAAATAATCCCTACTCCAACACATACAATCAAGGGTGGAGGCAGCACCCAAATTTCTCATGGAGCAATCAAAATGCAGCACAACAGCCACCCCCGAGGATTCCAAGTACCTAAAAAGAAGTCCAACATGGAAGAGCTGATGGTCAAATTTATGCAAAACCAAGAAGCAACTATAAAAAATTTGGAAGCCAAACTTAGGCAGGACCAAACAGCAGCAATTCAAAACTTGGAGATGCAAATAGGTCAAATGGCTAAGATAATCTCCGAGAGACCTCAAGGGATCCTTGCCCAAGCAACACGGAGACCAAATCCAAGGGAGCAAGTCAATGCTATCACCCTAAGAAGTGGTACAAAGCTGGAGGAGCCACATCAGAAGAAAGAGACTGAAGAGCCAACTACAAATAAGGAACCATCAACTAAAATTCATCAGTCACCAAAACAACCAGCAGATGGATGGTCTCCAGGTATACAGTTTGCTGATCCAAATGTGAAGCCCTACGTGCCGCCACTACCATTCCCAGAGAGACAAATACAGCATCCAGATAAGAAATTTTCTAACTTTTTCAAAATTTTAAAGAATTTACATATTAATATTCCTTTTGTAGATGCTATTACTCAAATGCCCAGGTATGCCAAGTTTCTCAAAGAAATCTTAACAAATAAGAAAAAGCTGAAGGAGCATGAGAGAATAAATTTGAATGAAGAATGCTCAGCAATACTTCAAAATAAATTACCACAGAAGCTAAAAGATCCAGGGAGTTTTACTATCCCTTGCATTATTGGTGATTGTAGTTTTGATAAAGTTTTATGTGATTTAGGAGCAAGTATTAATCTCATGCCTTTTTCTATTTTCAGGAAGCTTGGGTCTAGGAGAACCAAAGCCTACCACTATTACTCTTCAATTAGCCGATAGATCCATCAAATATCCAAGAGGTATAGTGGAGGATGTCTTGGTAAAGGTAAACAAGTTTATTTTTCCTATTGATTTTATTGTTCTTGATATGAAAGAAGATTATGATGTACCCCTTATTTTAGGGAGACCCTTTTTAGCTACTGGAGGAGCTTTAATAGATGTTCAACAAGAAAAATTAATTCTTAGAGTCCAAGACGAACAAGTTACTTTTAATGTTTTTAAAGTTATTAAACATTCCAATGATAATCAAACTTATTTTCGTATAGATGATATTGATAATTTAGTACATGAGTATTTTTTAGAAAATAGGTTTGAGGATCCATTGAAGCCTTGCATTGTCCAATCACAAGAGGGCTTCAGCTGAAGATGAAAGGCAAACAGAATGCATAAAGTTATTAAAGGCCAGACCATATATTCCACGTACATACAGACCATGATTTGAAGAATTAGAAAGATCATCCACTCCTTTTCCAAAGACATCAATTGAAGAGCCACCTACTCTTGAACTTAAATCTCTTCCTTCTCATTTAAAATATGTTTTCTTGGAAGGTTCCTCACACTTATCCTATTATTATTTCTTCTTCTTTGATAAATTTAATGGAAGAAAAGTTGTTAAGAGTACTAAAAAAACACAAAAAGGCATTTGGATGGACCATAGCAGACATCAAAGAAATTAGTCCCTTAATTTGGATGCACAAAATTCTCATGGAGGACAACTATGAGCCTACAGGTCCAACCCCAAAGAAGACTCAACCCTAAGATGCAAGAAGTTGGTCAAAAAGGAAGATAATCAAGCTACTAGGATGCAGGTATTATTTATCCTATCTCTGATAAGTTCATGGGTGAGTCATGTTCAAGTAGTTCCTAAGAAAGATGGGATTACTGTAGTTCAAAATGATAATAATGAATTAATTCCTACTAGGACTGTTACTGGATGGAGAGTATGTATGGATTATAGAAAATTAAATGATGCAACTAGAAAAAATCATTATCCTCTTCCATTCATTGATCAGAATGTTAGAGAAGGTTAGCTGGACATGATTTTTACTTGCTTTTTAGATGGATATTCTAGGTTATAATCAAATTTCCATAGCACCTGAGGATCAAGAGAAAACTACTTTTACATGTTCTTATGGTACATTTGCTTTTAGAAGAATGCCATTTGGTTTATGTAATGCACCAGCTACTTTTCAACAATGCATGATGGCTATTTTTTATGATATGATTGAAAATTTTCTTAAAATATTTATGGATGATTTTTCTATCTTTGGATCAATATTTGATAAATGCTTGCATAACTTATCTCTTATTTTATAAAGATGTGAAGATACTAATCTTGTCTTAAATTGGGAGAAGTGTCATCTGATGGTACAAGAAGGCATAGTGTTAGGCCATAAGATTTCATGTAAAGGTATTGAAGTAAATAGTGCTAAGCTTGAGGTGATCGAAAAGTTACCCATACCGACCTCAGTTAAGGCTATTAGGAGCTTTTTGGGGCATGCTGGATTTTACCATCGATTTATAAAGGACTTCTCTTTAATTTCTAAATCTCTATCTAAATTATTATGTAAAGATATCTCTTTTCATTTTTCTGATGAGTGTTTGCAGGCATTCAACACCCTCAAGGAGAAGCTGGTCACGGCACCTATTATGGTAGCACCAGATTGGTCCCTACCTTTTGAGTTGATGTGTGATGCTAGTGACACAGCCATAGGAAGCAGTACTTGATCAAAGAAAGGATAAGATTTTTCAAACTATATACTATGCTAGCCGCACTTTGACTGAAGCTCAATAAAAATATGCAACCACTAGAAAAGGAGCTTCCTAGCAGTAGTATTTGCATTAGACAAATTTTATTCTTATCTTATTTTATCTAAAGTTATTATATACACCGACCATGCAGCTCTAAAGTATCTTCTTACCAAGAAAGATGCAAAACCCAGATTGATCAGATGGATTCTTTTGCTACAAGAGTATGATTTGGAGATTAAGGACAAGAAGGGCACAGAGAATTCAGTTGCTGACCATCCTTTCCAGACTTGAAAAACATCATAGAGAAGGAATTAGATATTTGCCCTATCAAGAAGGAATTTTCAGATGAACGCCTCTATGCTATATCAGGTAGAATGTTTCCATGGTATGCTGATATTATTAACTACTTGGTTGGTAAGATTTTTCCACTTGATCTTTCTTTTCAACAAAAGAAGAGGTTCTTATCTATTATTAAACATTATTTCTGGGATGAACCCTTCTTGTATAAGTATTGTTCAGATCAGGTCATTAGAAGATGCATTCTAGAGGAAAAAATGGAGAAAATTCTACATCATTGTCATGATCGGAAGGCAGGAGGACATTTTGGCCCAACTAGAACAGCTTATAAGGTTCTTCAATCAGGTTTTTATTGGTCCTCTCTATTTAAAGATGCTCATACTTATGTCTCTTCATGTGACCGCTGTCAAAGAACCGAAAATCTCTCTAGAAGACATGAAATGCCTTTAAATAATATTCTTATGTGTGAAATTTTTTATGTTTGGGATATTGATTTCATGGAACCTTTTCCTAGTTCTTTTTCCAATAAATATATACTTGTGGCTGTAGATTATGTTTCAAAATGGGTAGAAGCAACACCCTTTCCAACTAATGATGCTAAGGTAGTTGTCAAATTTTTGAAAAAGTATATTTTTACACGTTCTGGCACTCCTAGAGCAATCATTAGTGATGGAGGTAAACACTTTTGTAATAAATAATTTGAAAATCTGTTAAACAAATATGGTGTCACTCATAAAATAGCTACCCCATATCATCCACAAACTAGTGGTCAAGTAGAGATGTCTAATAGGAAATTAAAAAGAATTTTAAAAAAACCTATAAGTGCATCTAGAAAAGACTGATCATTGAAATTAGATGATGCATTGTGGGCATATAGAACTACATATAAAACACCTATTGGTATGTCCCCATATAGGCTACTCTTTGGAAAAGCATGCCACCTCCCTCTTGAGCTAGAACATAAAGCATATTGGGCCATGAAAATTCTTAACTTTGATATACAAGATGCAGAAAAGAATAGGTTAATACAAATAAATGAGATGGACGAATTTTGCCACCATGCTTATGAGAATGCCAGGATTTACAAAGAATGTACTAAGAAATGGCATGATGACCATATTGTAAAAAGGGAATTTCATGAGGGATAGCAAGTTCTCTTATATAGTTCATGGCTACATTTATTTTCAGAAAAGCTAAAATCAAGATGGACAGGTCCCTATACAATTACTAAGGTATTTCCATATGGAGTAGTAGAGATCTTTAATGAATCAAAAGGTACCTTTAAGGTAAACGATCATAGGTTGAAAATTTACATTAATGGAAGTTTTGAAAAGGAGAAGGAAGCATTTCAATTACAAGATCCACTTTAGAGCTCAAAGAAAGTCAAGCTGAAGACTATAAATCAAAACTACTAGATAGGTTGTTTCTTTTCTTTTTAGTTTTGATCATTTTTCTTTTCTTTTAATTTTTAGTAATTTATTATTGCTCTTTTACTGCTTTGGTGTGTATTTTTAATTTTGTAGAGAAAAATCAATGAGAGCTCAAGCAAAATTTCAAAGCTCCAAAGAACCAGACTAAACCAAATCAGGTGTATTCCTTCCTATCCTTTATTGCACCCTTTATTTTTCTTTCTCCTTTAAGATAATGTAGAATAAGTTAGGAAAAAAAAAAAATCATGTGTCAAGAAGAAAATCTTGAGCAAGATAGACTGGATAAGTGATAAAAGATAGAATTATTTGCTAATGAATGTAACGAGTTAAAGAAGTAGATTAGTTGGTCGACTTTTAGCAGCCTACTTAGGTCATTAAAAGACTATTAGCACTTCTAATTGCACATGCACACTAATAAGGTAAAGTAGGTATTGATTATAAGGCCAACTGAGGATTCAATTATCACTAAAAATTGATAATTAATATACATTCTAATCAAAAAAACTTAAATTTAAGGAAAGAGCTACCTGCCTAAAAATAAAGTGCAAAAGATAGAGTATATGTGGATTGCCCAAAGCCTAGTAACTGGGTCTCTGCACCTAGGTCAAGTGTGAAAATTCACGTAAAATGGTGAAGAAAAGGCCAGGATGCTCAACACAAAAAAAAAAAAGAAAAAAAAAAGTAGTGTGAAAGCTACCTTAATTCATGAGTATAAAATTGAGAATGTATAGAAAATTGATCAAAATAGGTGATAAGAGAGGATACTTTTGTTCTTTTAATTTAACACTGAAATGCTAAAGTTAGTCATCACGAACACAAGTGCTATAGATCTTTGATGTACTCTAAGAAAGTTTTTAATTATATTGACTAAAAAATTTGCTTCTGAAGCTCAATGCTTAATTAGCAGTATTTTCTAAACTTTTTGACCTTTAGTCCTAGATTTTATCTTTTTGATGGATAATCTTATTGAAACATGGTATTAAATAAAATATTGCTAAGGGACTAGCAATGACTAAGTTGGGGGGTGTGATAAGTGGTAAAAATATACTAATAAAAGTATTAAAATATAAAATAAATTAATCTATTTTTTTAGAAATTGATATTTTTATTAATCTTATGCAGAAAAGAAGGCCACCAATATGAAGATCTTATTTTTTGGTTTAGATGAAATAAATTTTAGGAAAAATGGACTTCAAACGAGCCTAAAATTAAATTTCAAAACAAAAAAAGTCGGTTCGGTTCAAACCAGTTCAGAAAAATTGGCTCAGCAAATCGTCCGGTCCGATCACACCCAGCAAACCGACCCGCTGATGACGTCAACATTTTTTGCGGCGTACGGTGGACCGTTTGGAGGGCATTTTGAAGATTTCACATGGAAAAGCGCACTCCAATTAGCTGTAGAATGCGGTGGTCCATGCAACATCGGGCTCGCACATGGTCTACCGAGGGCAATTTGAGAATTTTGTCTAATCCGACGGACGTCTTTCACTAGGATTTGATCGAATGGTCGAAATGCATGCACTGACGAATGGCATTCATAGCTCCCGATCGAGATCCAACGGCTGAGATTCATCCCGACTTTAAAACTTAGAATCAGAGGCTTCTCTGTGGGCGATCTAATGGCCCAGATTCAATTCAATGATTGATCTGATGGCTGCCATGAATTCCGACTTGATCTGGGATATTTTAAAGGGTTTCTAAGCGATTTTTGGATCGTTTGATCGACATCCAACAGTCAAAATCATCCAGGGTCCTAATTTGACTTATATTAAGAGTTCTAAACCTAATTTCAATAGGATTTCGGTGGAAAATCCATCTCTTAGCCTATAAAAGTGTCTGTTGTCGAAGAAAAAAAAAGAGAGAGAGGGTAGACAGTAAAAAAAAAGAAAAAGAAAAAGAAGAGAACGAGATGAGAGAGGTAGAAAGAGAAGAGAGATTTTTGAGAGAAAAGAAAGGATTTTTAAAGAATTTTGAGAGAAAAGGAAGGGTTTTTAATTGTTTTGACATGACCAAAACAAAGAACCTCTCACTTAGACTAATGTGACCAACCTCCACTAGTATGGGTGCTAATGATACAACTTCTAAGCTGAGCTAAAATACTTTAAGCCTGTCAATGAAAAGGAAAGAAACACATAATGAGACCTAAGTCCCAGTGAATGAATAATCCATCAACAATGGAAAAAATAGAAAAGTTTAACTATGAGGCTTAAAATAACAAACTATCATGTCCTACTAATATATCTTCAAAATATTTAGAATGTCAACAATAATAAAATCATATAAAAGATTATTTAAATTAAAAAATGTTGGCTACCGCCGACTGTCCCATAGCGCACTCCTACCATGATAGTCGAATGGAGTATCTGATATTGCTGAGCCTTTATGGGCACTTCATTTTGTAAGAAGGTGCCGATTGGACTGCCATCGACTATACCACAACACACCCCTATTATGATAGCCAAACGAAGCATCTCATATAACTGAGCCCCCATGGGCATATTGGTTCGCAAGGAGATGCCAGCTGAATTTCACTATTTTGTAAGTTGGTATCGTTGCATACCTTATAGATTGATCACTTCTATAAGTGGCCCTTTCAAAATAATCACAAATAATTCATAAAATATTGAAAAATTGGTTCAAAACATTTATTCAACCAATGCAAATTCTATGCTGTCCAAACCAACTTTGCACATACATACATATTTTCATTTTTCTTTTGAATGACCTACCAATAAAAGCATTTCCTATTTTCCTTATTTGCATACATATTCACAGGTTGTAAGATATTAAGAAACTAACTTGTCTTTCAAAATAAAGCTTCTCATAAAAAAATATAATGCAAACCACCATGGTTAGATAGAAAATCACTCACCTTGCTAGCTATTACACCTTAGTGCATGACTCTCCCAAAATAGTCCTTGAGTCCTCTTCTTCTCCTATAAATTTTATATATACTGATTAATGCTATATTTACATGATGCATAAACATGAGAATGCATGCTAGGCTGGTTATGCCTATTCTTGAACTTTTCTCATCTGTTACTTTTGTAAATTCTGTTTTGTCCTATTTTAGAGCTAATTAAATCTCAACATATACTCAGAATTCCAATAATTTAACTATATTTCATTATCATAATTTATTCTAAGTTCAGCTAACATCATTTCTAACTTATTTGTTGAAAAGATTTCAGACTGTTTCTACTTTTAGAAAATTACAGCAATAATTCATATTTTAATTCAGATTTAAACTTCTAATTTGATTCATCAAACATCTTAACCAATGGTAACTATTTCAAGTTTAACTTAGATCTAACTTAAGGATTAAAATTCTTACCTCAAACGATCAAAATCCTGCTAAAACCACAGTAAGTTCCTTCCTTTTTCAAGTTCAGCAGAATTTCAGCAATCCTTTACTTCCAATTCAAAATCACTTCTTTCTTGTTGAATTATCCTGAATTTTTAGCTAAGAACAAGGTCTTCTACTACCCCTCTCCCCTACTACAAATTCTGGTTTAGTTTGGAAGTCCAAATAATAGCAAAAAGAGGTAATTGGCTGAAGCTTACAATAGAAAATAAAAGTGAGCTGCTTGCTATATGTCAACCCTAGGGAAAGTATGTAATTAATGCACTTGATTAGGTGTTACAACTAGAAATTCCTTGACTATTTCTTTATTCTTTGAAGCTACTGAATTAACCCTCATAAGAACTTTTTTAAAATTAAAATATAAAGCACCTAGGATCCACTTAATTCTTGCTGCCCTTCTGCAGCCGGGCTAGCTCGGCTAGATGTGGAGCCAGCTTGCCCCTACCTTGCTATTAAAATATAATTAGACCTATATATCCAAATTATTCTAAAAATTTATCATCTTATTCCTTGCTTAATAACCATCCAAAATACCTATAATTACTGCTCAAAATAAATACTAAAAATTCTCAAAAATTCAACTTCAATATCCCTATTATCCACTCAATTTTCTATTTACTTTCTTTCTCAACTTTAAACAACTTTATATTTTACTAACACTTCTGAATTAAGTTTCAAATGCTCAAATATATCATGAATAAAATATTGTACCATTCAAACATACATGTATGCTAAATGCAAATGCTTTATTTTATCATATTTTTTATCCGAGATGTTACATTATATGTTGGTATGTCGATTAATTATTGGACTAATTTTTTAAATATAACAAAATTACAAAGCCAATGTCATCTTTAACTATTGCGCTTGATTTGTACATTCAAAATTTAAGTATATAATAGAGCTAGTTATTTAGAAAAAAAGAACAATATTTTGTTGATAAATAAATAATATAATAAAAAAATTATTATTATTTTTTATGATATTGGAGCTTGGTCATTTTTGCCATATTGATTGTATCAAAAAATATCGCTGTAAGTTTTGATTGCAAATCTACAATTGTAACATACTCTATACCACCATCTATAAGAGATATCAATTGCACATAACTTTGCTATGCATGTAAATTTTGCTCCCTACAAACAAATACAAGGAAATAGGTGATTAATTTATTTTTGTTCATCATCAAACATTACTAATTTTTTTAACCATACCTGATTGTTATATAGATCCAGCTCCAATAGTTCTTTAATTGCTTTTTTGTTAGCAATTACTTCTTGTATAGGGTCAATAAATATTTTTGCCTATTCTGAAAGTGCTTTTGTGGCAACTTTGTTGTTGATCCTATATATTAATCCATAAATATTTAGATTATGTTACACACAAATGTCAATATTTTTAAAATAGTGTTGGGGATAAATTCTGCTCCCGCCGAAGTCCAACATGATGCTTAGCCTAATGCAACTGGTAATCATGGATGAGCTTCGATTCGGAATTCTTCTCCAGTAGCCGAACCCAAGCCAAACTCCTTCAGCGGCCGAACCCTAGCCGAACTTCTTCAATCGGATTCCTTCAGGAGCCCAACTCCTTCCAGACCTCTCCTTCAGATGGATTCCTCCAGGAGCCCAACTCCTTCCGGACCTCTCCTTCAATCGAATTCCTTCAGGAGCCAAACTCCTTTTGGATCTCTCCTTCAGATGGATTCCTCTAAGAGCCGAACTTCTTTTGGATCTCTTCAATCGAATTTCTCTAGGAGCCGAACTTTTTTCGGACCTCTTCTTCAATTAGATTCCTCCAGGAGCTGAACTTCTTTTGGACGTCTCCTTAAGTCAGATTCCTCCAAGAGCCGAACTCCTTTTAGACCTCTCCTTCAGATGGATTCCTCCAGGAGCCAAACTCCTCTCGAACCTCTCCATAAGTCGGCTTCCTTTAGAAGCTGAACTCCTTTCGAACTTCTTCCTCAGTCAGATTCCTTCAGGGGCCAAACTTCTACTTCAGTTGGACTCCTCCAAAAGCCAAACTCTCTCCAGACTTCTCCTTCAGATGGATTCCTCCAGGAGCCGAACTCCTTTCGGACCTCTCCTTCAGTCGAATTCCTCCAACAGCCAAACTTCCTCCGAGCTTTTTCTTCAGTCGGATTTCTTTAGGAGACCAACTCCTTCCGGACTTCTCCTTCAATCGAATTTCTCTAGGAGCCAAACTCCCTCCAAACTTCTCCTTCGATCGGATTCCTTCAGAAGCCAAACTCCTTCCAGACCTCTCCTTCAATCGGATTCCTCCAGGAGCCAAACTCCTTTCGGACCTCTCCTTCAGATGAATTTCTCTAAGAGCCAAACTCCTTCCGAACCTCTTCTTCAATCAAATTTCTTCAGAAGCCAAACTTCTTTCAGACTTCTTCAATCAAATTTCTTCAGGAGCCCAACTTCTTTCGGACGTCTCCTTCAATCGGATTCCTCCAGGAGTCGAATTTCTTTCGAACTTCTCTTTCAGTCGAATTCCTCCAGGAGCTTAACTCCTTTCAAACTTTTTCTTTAATTGGATTACTCCAAGAGCTGAACTTCTTCCAGAATTCTTTTTCAGTCAAACTCTTGTAGGAGCCGAACTTCTTCTGAACTTCTTCTTCAGTCAAATTTCTCCAAGAGTCAAATTTCTTTCAGACTTCTCCTTTAGTCAAACTTCTCCATCAGTCGAACTCCTTCTAGACTTCTCCATCAGTTGAACTCCATCCGAATTTCTCCAGCAGATTACTTCTAGATTTCAAGTACCATTCCTTTCGGATGATCTTCTCTAGCCGTATTCCCTTTAGAAGTCTGAACTCCTCTGAAATTGACATACGTCAAAGCTCTTCATCCCTCTACATGGCCCCGAGTAGCTCAATACCAGACGGCTATGGCTGTCACTATCAATCTGCTATAGACGGCACCCCTCTCATGTAGCCCCAAGCGGCCAGCTACCAGACAGCTATGGCTGTCACTATCAGTCTGTTGCAGGTAGTATCCCTCTCACGCGATTTCGAGCGGCCAACTACCAAACAGCTATGGCTGTCACTATCAGTCTGCTCTAGGATCCATCTATAAAAGGGATCCTCCAGATACGTTTTCTCTAACCTCTCTTCTCCTTTCCAAAATTCTGCTGAATTCTTTTTTGAGCACTCTATTCCTGTTAGTCAGAAGAGCTGACTTAATTATCGGAGAGTCCTATCAGAGTCACCACCACCGACTTCGGATAAGATTTTATTTTGCAGATCACCGACAATGGCCTTTTTTTCCTCAACTCCAACTCAACTGGCATCAACCAGATTCTGCACCAACAAATAGAATGTCAAAATATTTGTTTTCATAATCTAGTTTGGTATTCTTGATTTAGGATTTTATAATTTTGTGTAGTATCTTACCGCAAAAGAGGTTGATAAACATAATTTTTTTGTATATATAAAGTTTGCAAAATATTTTAGTATAATTATTTTGAATGCATAGAAAAAAATATTTTTAAATGGGAGATACCTCTATATATTCAAATAGATGCCTGTTAGGATGATGATCACCGGATCTACTTGTTGCATCTAATGAATAACATCATCATAAAACTTGCTCAATAAATTGTTCCTAAAACATCATGGATACTTTTTATGCATTGCATGTTAGATAAATTAATCATAGTTATTTTATAGTACAATAATGTTAAAATTTATGTAAAAAAATCAAATAAAATATCTACAAAAAAGAAATGCCAAAAAGAAATTAAATTTGTATGTGTTACTTCAAATCTTTTATTTTCAAATTTCTTTCTAAACCATTTTTTGCCTCATATTCATTTGCTCAAGATATCCGATAGCTATAATATGGCCAATTACTTCTACAAAATGAATGAATAAGGTCAATATAGTGATGCTTTTGTTTTTATAAATTACCATATATAATATTAATGCATACCTATTAGATAGAGATCATTGTAATTCCTTAGCTACAATTTCAAGAATGGGACAAAATTGAATTTTGAAGCACTATGGAATAATCTTCATGATCAATTTCCAGCACACTTGTCTATCTATTAAATAATATATCGATGTGCAATGACTCTAAAGGCTTTTTTATTTAGAGCTATATTAAATTTTTCAAAATAATAAAAATTTCCTTCTATAAGTAGACTTTTGAATTATAAAGAATTTTCTTTTCAGATGGATGCTTGGATCATAGAGACTTGTATAGTAAAAGATTTGTCATAATTACCAATATAATGCATATCACTAAGATATATTTAGAAATATTGAAATAATTGTAACCTTTTGGTGGAGTAAAATACAGTCAACACTTATCAATTGCTTATCAGCAATTGAATTCATCAAGTCCTAAATTCATATGACCCTAACTTTGATCATCCATTGTATTTTTTCTATGATAGTCGCGATAATCAAGCAGGACCAAAAACCCACTAGCACAACCTATTAATACAGTAACCTAAATCTAATCATTTTTCCTCCCCTTTTCTATCTTCTATCAGCAATTTTCCTATACTCTCCTTCCTAAATGGTCAGAAAAGGCTGCTACATCCGAAATTGGAACCTTTCAAAACTTTTCCTCAGATAATGGTTATCTCTAAGATTGGAAGGTTGCCATGTCGCAAGTAGCTACCTCTCATGCACTTGATGAGAAAAAATTCGACAGCAATTCTCTCAAACATCTATTATTTTCCTTTTCCTTTCATGACTACCCTCTTGACCGACCCGATCTTCAAGTGGAAGTGGAGGACCGCTGCATCATTAAAAGTTGCAACTCTTTCAAAAATCTCTTAGATAATGTTTTTATCTTTATAGACTGATGAGTGGACTCTTCTAATCTCATCTTTTTTGGGGCTCCGATCACCATCTTAATCCACTCTAACTAAAAATTAAAAGAAAAAGGGAGCGGAGGGCTACTACGTCCGTAGTGGCAACCCTTCCAAACCTCTTCAAATGATGTTTTATCTTTATTAAATGATGGGAGAAAAAAAAAATTCATATTGAGATTATCATAGCAAAAAAAAAAAAACTAGACTAGACCTACCCTCTATTAGTAGACTCTGCCAATCCCATAGTTCTTCTATCTAAGGTATGGAACCTCCCTAAATATATTGGAGCTATAGAATGATCGTGACATGACTAGCCATTTTTTTCCCATCCATTCCTTCTTTCTTTTTTCCAAATCAACTCTGAAACTTTTTTCCCTCTTTATTTTATATCTCTTCATTTTTCATCTTGCTAATCTTGCTGAACTGAAAACTTCTTTTCTCATTTAAATGGCAATCTTTCCCTTAATAAAGAGGTAAGGGAGAGCACTAGCCCACCCACTCCCAAACCACATGTTTGGTTTTTTTCTCCTTTTCACCCCTAATAGGTATAGTACCAATCGACAATACAGCAACGTAGCATACTGATGTAGATGTTACAAAGGATGTGGCATATGGATATGAGGACATGGATAACCAACTACAATAGTATTGTTAGTTATGTTAGGAAGCAACAACGCCTTCAACTTTATCGATATTTTAGTTTAGTTGATGTAATATCTCTATAAATCGTTATAAACATTTTGGCCTTATATCAAATAAATAAACCTTGATGTAATATTACCCTCTGTTATTGAATAGCATATTAATAATGAGAGAGAAATCAGAAGTCCATCTTTTCAATAGTTTCTAGTGGCCGTTCAATATGATGACACGTGACTTCATAAATTGGTGACACATTTCGCTATGGAGGAGTTTTAGATTTTCCTTTCATGTATTAGAAAGATGAGTCTGGTAAATCCTTGCACCACTAAAGCAAGTGCATAATTTAATAGTAGAACCAAGCAAGATATTGAAGATTGAATGGCCACTTCCCTATATGCAAGCTAAAAGGGAAATTCTTTCTAATGATAGAAAATTGATACCACTTCCATCATATGTCAACACATCCTCTATTCCTCTCCCATTGTTATTCATATTACTAACTACACTAATGCTATTGATCAAAGTATTTTATAACTTGTCACCATCTAGCATAAAATACCTAGATGAACCATTAATTGATACAAATCCCTCTCTTATAACATAAATAATAGTGCTACAATAAAGAGCTTAAACCTTTCTGAACAAGAAATCTACTATTGCCCAGAGGTAGCAACCCAAGAAGGAGGGTGAATTGGGTTCTTATAAAATTTTAATCAAATTTAAATCTAAATAAATATGTATAATTAATTAGACTAACTCAAGTGTTAGTAAAGTACATGTAATAGAGCAGCAGAAATAGGATATAAAGATTGTAATTCAAGAATTAAAACTAAGCAAGCAAGAATTGAATGTAAGAAAGATAAGCTAGATAAAATATAATAAAAATATAAAAAAAATTTATAGTGGTTCAGTGCAACCCGCACCTACGTTGACTCACCAAGCTCTTCTCGGAAATTTCACTATAATGCCATTGATTATAGTGTGTTTATTTTTTCAGGATCACAAACAAATCTAATTGATTTTCTGATATCACCAACCAAAATCTTATACCAATAGTTTTCCAGGCTTACTATCAATCCAGTTAGTTTTACAGGCTCATCAACCAAAATCTGCAATATCTAATTTCGGACTTAGACAGACCTAATCTCCAAGTTTCTTTCTTTCAAAGAAACTTATAAAGAAAACAAAATATAAGAATGAAAGTTTTAGCTCAAAATGAAAATAGAATTTAAATTCTTAAAATCCTAAAGAAGAAGCTAAAGGATTGCTCTGTTGATGCTTCACTTCTCTTTAAATGATGCTTGAAACATTATGCTAGATACTGGAGAAGATATCTCTTGAAAGTTCTTTGATTTTACTGCTTGGTTTCTCTATTTTCTCTCTTTTTTTGAATATTCAATATTCCTCATCAAATATAAAAAATTCTCTCATTAAATCCCTTAATCTTGCTTTCGTTTAATTCTCCATCTTTAAATACCCTTGGAGATGGTTGGAGAGAAAGTTTTAGCCATTGGAAGCTTTAAAATAATCGTTGGAGATAAAAAAAGAGCCATTGAAAAGATTGCAGAAACTAGCTGTTAAAGGCAGTCAAACAGCATCGAGCTAGCTCGAATTTGGCTTAGAGCTGGCTCGAACTACAAAACTTCAAAAATAAGTTTTTTATCATTCTGAGAGAGTTGGCTCGGATCCAATTCGAGCTGGCTCGAATAGCAGAATAGAAAAATAGCTTTTCTACCATCTTGAAAGAGCTGGCTCAAATCCAATTCAAACTGGCTCGAATAGCAGAGCAAAATAATATATTTTTTATCATTCTAAGAGAGCTGGCTTGGATTCAATTCAAGCTAGCTTGGCTGTGTGCCAAACCAAAGTATCAATCCTGTTTCATGCCAGAGCTTACTCAATTCTTGGATGGGTCGGCTCTAAACTTTCCAACTTCACTTTTCTTCATTATTTGACCATCCAAACTTGAATTTTTTGGTCCTAAATTTTCTAAATAATATTTATTTTTTTATTTTATTTTTTTATAATGAGTCATCCAAATTTATAAAAATTTCTTCTTTTAAGTGCTTTGGCTTGACATCTTGAAAGAATTTCTTCCAAAGATAATTTCTTCAAAGTGAGCATTTGAAAAATCCTATATTCAATTTTGAAACACGTGATTAGTAATATTTTTAATCAATATTTTGTAATCATCAAAATTAACCATAGGGTCAACAATCTTTCTCTTTTTGATGATGATAAAAATTTGAGTATATGTGCAATAAAAAATAAATAATGTGTTTAAAAGCATTTTGCCAATATGTATCATAAAGTACTAGATCAAATACATAAATGCACACTTCATGAATGTTCATAATTAGTCTTTAGTTTATTGCACATATTTAGTTCATTACATATATTTTATATACTCATTTTAAATTAATGTCTTATTTTAAATCAATAAGTATTAAGATTTTAAGCATCAAATTAATAAGCATCTTAAGAATTAATTTATTAAGCATATACTCAATATTTCTCTCTCCCTTTTTGATAGCATCAAAAAGCTCATGAGAAAGTTGAATAAAAATCATCAAAATCAATAATATATAAAAATGTATCAAAATGAGAGATGTATTAAATTCAGAAAATCAATTCAAATGAATCCTCTATCCTTTGAAATTTTGAATTTTGATTTAAAATATGCTTAAAATATTTTTTTCTTTTTAAAAATTAGCTTGAACTCAAATATCAAAAGCTCTTCCTCTTTTTGAATAAATATAATTTTTCAATCAAATTTTTAAATATGCACTTGTAAGCTTTAAAAAAATAGAGCTTTTCAAAAGATTTGAACATGAAATCAAGCATAATATGTACATCATTCTTTTCTTTTCTTAATGAAAATCCATCATTTAAAGTCAAAAAAGATATGTATCAAGAATGTATCGAGCAAATTAATGATAGTATCAAAGTAAATAAGAATTATTTTTTAAAATTTATTTTTTGAGTAAACATTACTTTGATGCAAATTATTTTACAAGAATTTTCAAAGCACATCAAAAATTCTTTATTATATTTAGATTTTTAACTGAGTTTTTGAAATTAGAAGTGTGTATCAAATTTAATTCTTGGAGTAAGATTATATTTTAGATTTAATTTAATTTTAATTAATTATAAAGAATGATTAGATTATGAAATCATGCATATCAAATTGAATAAATACATGAAAGTTCTATTTAAGAAGATCATAAAGTAATTGATTAAGAATTTAAGATCAAAATTAATTTTTCTTGATGTAGATTAAATAAAATTTTTAATCAAATCAAGAAAAAAAAGCATTTCTTCTCTTATTTTTTTATAACTATAGCTGAATTATTTTATCTTTCAACTTTTCTCCTCCTTTTTCTTTCAAATCAAGTATATTTAACATGAATTTAATTATTAAATTTAGATTTTTTAAATTTAAAAGATATTTTCAACTTCAAAGATCTTTTTAATTAAATTATCATTTTTTCTTTAATATTTTCTCCCCCTGTATGAAAGCTTGTAGTAAATTTAGATTGAATTTTTTTTTCTTTTTGAAAGAATCAAAAATTTATATTAAATTGAGATAAAACAAAATAATATTTCTTTTATTTTTAAATTCAAATCTAACTTGGCTAGTTTCAGAAAATATGTTTCAGTTTAATTTTTGAATAATATAAATCTAGTGGCACTTCTCTCTATTTTCAAAGATATTGATGCAAAAAAATATTTTCTTAAACTCAATTAGAAAAATACTTTGAGCTTTAAAAATTTAAAAGGAATAGAGCTTTTTACTATTAAGAATTTTGAATATCAAAATCAAGCATCAGATATGTTCAATTTTTCAAAAAATATATTTTCTTTTCTTTACGAGGTATGAATCCATCATGTTTAAAAGAGGTATATATTTTTTTAAATTTATCTTGAATGGTATCACATCAAGAGTATATCAATATAAAATAAATTTGAGACATAATATTCAATTCTTTTGCCAAAAATAATGCAATAAACTGTAAGGCATAAATGTTCTATTTGATACCAATTATTAAAATTTTTTATCAAAAAAGATGAATCAATTAAATTTAGATTAAATTATTTTTATAAATTATTTTTAATTGATACTAATAGATCATGTAAAATAAATCATAGAAAGATTTTCTATTTAAATTTAGATCTTTCTTTTCTTAAAAGATATCACTCAATTAAGTTCAGAAAATGTATGAAATTCTTTGAATTTATCTTAAACTATATCATATTAGCAATGCAAAATCAAATTTAAGATAAAATATTTTTTTCTTTTTGCTAAAAGATAAAATGATAGAATTTAAGACAAGAATAAACTATATGATACCAATTAAAGATTTTTAAAAAATAATTTATTTTTTATAGTAATCAAATTTATTTATCAAAGTTAAAATGATTTTTAGATAAAATTTTGCTAAACATGTTCTTCACAAATTTATATTTTCTTAAAGGATTATAGTCAATTTTAGCTTTATCAAAAATAGCTTTTTGATTATTAAAAATTAATTGAAGCTTTTGAGATCCGATTGTAAACTTATTGAATATAAGCTTCAATATTTCAATCTCTTTTCTTAGTATAGCATTTTCTTTCAAAAGAGATTTTTTGAGTTTTTTTCTTCAATATAAAATTTTGATTTTTTGAATTCCTCTTTCAACTTAATATTTTCTTCAATTAAAGATTTTTCAGATTTAAAAAATACATCCTTTTCTTTAATTAAAAAATTTATTTCTTTCAAAAGTTTTTTCTTTTTCACTCAAAAGATTAATTTTTTCATTAACCAAAAGAAATTTGATCTTTTAAGCTCTTTATTTTTTAGCCTTAAATTTTTGAATTCATTAATTAATTTATGAAAAGCTTCTTGAAGCTCTTCAAATGTAAATTCAGCAGAATTATCAATGTTTACCCATCATTTTGAGCCATCAAGCAAGGATTTGCAATGCTTTCTTTCTTTTTCTCATTCTTTTATTTGCGTTGCTTCCCCTTAATTAATATTTTCTTTCTTCATTGTTTCTTTTTCTTTTTTATCTTTTCATGCTCATGAGCCATGAGACATATGCTAGGATGAGCTTGCTTATTCTCTTGGAAGATTAGTTCTTCTTTTTTATTTGCTCTCTCATAAGTCATTTTTAATTTTTCTCATATTTGATTCGCTGAAATACATGAAAAAAATTTAATTAAACTTATTAATATCTAAGAAGCAATAAAGTATATTCATGATCTTAGTATTAAGTTGGGCCATTTCCTTATCATGCTCATTCAATGCTTTAGGAGTGTATGAGCCATCAATTATAATCATGTGCTTATATGAAGATGCGTATACGTGCTTTCCAATAATTATAATTTGAGCCATTAAAAATGGTGGTCGATTTATAGAATGACCTTCATTGAAAAAAGATTCTATTTAGGTTGTCATGAACTTTTACTCTTCAATTGCTAGATTAACAATCAAATATTAGAGCATCTACTCTGATATCAATTATTGCCCAGAGATAGCAACCCAAGAGAAGGGATGAATTGGGTTCTTATAAAATTTTAATCAAATTTAAGATCTAAATAAGTATGTGTAATTAATTAGGCTAACTCAAGTATTGGTAAAGTGCATGCAATGGAGCAACGGAAATAGGATATAAAGATTGCAATTCAAGAATTAAAACTAAGCAAGCAAGAATTGAATGTAAGAAAAATAAGCTAAACAAGGCACAATAAAAACATAAAAAAATTTTATAGTGGTTCGGTGCAATCTGTACCTACATCCACTCTCCGAGCTTTTCTTAAAAATTTTACTATAATCTCATTGATTATAGTGTGTTTATTTTTTTGGGATGATAAATAAATTCAGTTGATTTTTTGGGTTCACCAATCAAAATCTTATACCGATAGTTTTTTAGGCTCACTATCAACCTAGTTGGTTTTACGGGCTCACCAACCAAAATCTATAATATCCAATTTTGGGTTTGGATAGGCCTAATCTCCAAGATTCTTTCTTTTAAAAAAACTTGTAAAGAAAACAAAATATAAGAATAAAAGTTTCAACTCAAAATAAAAATAAAAAATTAAATTCTTTAAATCCTAAAGAAGAAACTGAAAGATTGCTCCTTTGATGCTTCGCTTCTCTTCAAATGATGCTAGAGAAGTTGTGCTAGATGTTGGAGAAGATATCTCTTGAAAGTCCTTTGATTTTACTGCTTAGTTTCTCTCTTTTCTCTCTTCTTTTAAATATTCAATGTTCCTCACCAAAAATAAAAGATTCTCTTATTAAATCCCTTAATCTTGCTTTTGTTTTAATTCTCTATCTTTAAATATTCTTAAAGATGATTGGAGAGAGAGTTCTAACCGTTGGAAGCTCTGAAATAGCCATTGGAGATTAAAAAAAAAAAAAAGCTATTGGAAAGGTTGCAGCAAGTAGCCATTAAAGGCTGTCAAACAGCATCGAGCCTGTAGAACTTCAAAAACTAGTTTTTTGTCATCCTAAGAGAGCTAACTTGGATTTAATTCGAGCTGGCTTGAACAGCAAAATAGAAAAATAGCTTTTCCACCATCTTGAGAGAGCTAGCTTGGATCCAATTCGAGCTGGCTTGAACAGCAGAGCAAAAAATATATTTTCTACCATTCTGAGAGAGCTAGCTCAAATCCAATTCGAGTTAGCTCTGTTGTGTGTCAAACCAAAGTATCAATCCTATTTCATGCTAGAGCTTACTCGATTCTTGGGTGGGTTGGCTCTAAACTTTCTAACTTTATTTTTCTTTATTGTTTGACCTTGCAAACTTGAATTTCTTGATCCTAAATCTTTCAAATGATATTTATTTTTTTCTTTTTTATTTTCTTTATAATGAATCATCCAAATTTATGAAAACTTCTTCTTTTAAGTGCTTTAGCTTGACATCTTAAAAGGATTTCTTCCAAAGATGATTTCTTCAAAGTGAGCATTAGAGAAATCCTATATTCAATCTTAAAATATATGATTAGTAATATTTACTTAATATTTTGTGATCATCAAAATCAACCATAGGATCAATAATCTTCTTTTTTTTGATGATGACAAAATTTTGAGTATATATGTAATAAAAAATAAATAATATATTTTAATATATTTTATCAATATGTATCATGAAGTACTAGATCAAACATATGAATACATACTTCATGAATATTCTCAATTAGTCTTTAGTTCATTGCACATATTTAATTCATTACATATATTTTATATACTCATTTTAAATTAATATCTTAATTCAAATCAATAAGTATTAATATTTTAAACATCAAATTAATGAGCATCTTAAGAATTAATTTGTTAAGCATACACTCAATATTCCTCTCCTCCTTTTTGACAACATCAAAAAGCTCATGGGAAGGTTGAATAAAAATCATCAAAATCAATAATATATAAGAATGTATCAAAATGAGAGATGTATCAAATTCAGAAAATTAATTCAAATAAATTTTCTATCCTTTGAAAATTTATCTTTTGATTCAAAATATACTTAAAATATTTTTTTTTAGAAATTAGTTTAAACTCAAATATCAAAGACTCTCCCTCTTTTTGAATGAATATAATTTTTTAATTAGATTTTTAAATATGCACTTATAAGCTTTAAGAGGAATAAAGCTTTTCAAAAGATTTGAACATAAAATCAAGCATAATATGCACATCAATATTCATTCTTTTCTTTTCTTAATGAAAATCCATCATTTAAATTCAGAAAAGATATGTATCGAGAATGTATCGAGCAAATCAATGATAGTATCAAAGTAAATAAGAATTATTTTTTCAAATTTATTTCTTAAGTAAACATTACTTTGATACAAATGATTTTACAAGGATTTTCAAAGCACATCAAAAGTTCTTTGCTATATTATATTTTCAACTGAGTTTTTAAAATTAGAAGTGTATATCAAATTCAATTCTTGGAGTAAGATTATATTTCAGATTTAATTTAACTCTAATTAATTATCAAGAATGACTAGATTATAAAACCATGCATATCAAATTAAATAAATACATGAAAGTTCTATTTAAGAAGATCATAAAGTAATTGATTAAGAATTTAAGATCAAAATTAAATTTTTTCAATGCAGATTAATCAAAATTTTCAATCAAATTAAGATGAAAAGTATTTCTCTTCCTATTTTTCATAATTATAGCTAGATTATTTTATCTTTCAACTTTTCTCCCTCTTTTTCTTTCAAATCAAGTACATTTAACATGAATTTAACCGCTAAATTTAGATTTTCTAAATTTAAAAGATATTTTTAATTTTAAAGATCTTTTTAATTAAATAATCATTTTTTTTAATATTTTCTCTCCCTGTATGAAAGCTTATAGTAAATTTTGATTGAATTTCTTTCTCATTTTGAAAGAATCAAAAATTTGTATCGAATTGAGATAAAATAAAATAATTTTTCTTTATCTTTTTAAATTTAAATCTAACTTGGCTAGTTTTAAAAAATGTTTCAGTTTGATTTTTGAATAATATAAATCTAGTAGGACTTCTCTCCATTTCCAAAGATATGGATGCAAAAAAATGTTTTCTTAAACTCAGTTAGAAAAATGCTTTGAGTTTTAAAAATTTAAAAGAGATAGAGCTTTTCACTATTAAGTATTTTGAATATCAAAACCAAGCATAAGATATGTTCAATTTTTCAGAAAACATCTTTTCTTTTTCTTTACGAGGTATCAATCCATCATGTTTAGAAGAGGTGTATATTTTTTTAAATTTATCTCAAATGATATCACATCAAGAGTATATCAATACAAAATAAATTTAAAACATAATATTTAATTCTTTTATCAAAAATAATATAATAAAGTGTAAGACAAGAATGATCTATTTGATATCAATTATTGAAGTTTTTTATCAAAAAAGATGAATCAATTAAATTCAAATTAAATTATTTTAATAAATTATTTTTAATTGATACTAATAAATCATGTAAAATAAATTATAGAGAGATTTTTTGTTTAAATTTAGATCTTTCTTTTCTTAAAAGATATTACTCAATTAAGTTCAAAAAATGCATAAAATTCTTTGAATTTGTCTCAAATGATATCATATTAGCTATGCAAAACTAAATTTAAGATAGAATATTCTTTTCTTTTTGCCAAAAGATAAAGCGATAGAATTTAAGGCAAGAATAAATTTTTTGATATCAATTAAAGATTTTTAAAAAATTAAAATTTATTTTTCTATACTAATCAAATTTATTTATCAGAGTTAAAATCTTTCAAGTTTAGCTTCATATCAATTATTTTAGTTTTAAATTGATAAAGATAAATCGATTCAAATCAAATATTTTTAAGAATTTAGAATGATAAAACAATCAAATATAGAATAAATAGTAAGCTGCTTGATACTACTTGATTAATACTAATTGTAATCAACCAATTCTGAGTTATTAAAATAAAATTCGAGAGAAGAGATTTTCTTCCTCTTTCTTTTATTTTCTTTTGTTTCGTACATCTTCCATCCTTCTTCCCCAATGATCATCATGTTATAGGCTATGTCTGTTGGTATCAGAGCTCTTTAGATCTATGAGCAATAATTTTTTTCTATAGTTCAGATGGTTGGCAGCGATCGCAAGAAGACTAAACCAGCAAATCAAGCAGCAGTCCACAAAGAAATTATGCAATGAGAACAGGACCTGATGTTGGAGTGCGAAGATTTGAGAGGATAATTGGCAGATCTAACTGCACATCTTATGCAGTTGAAAACCTAGGATGTGAGATCTGAGGTAAAACCTGATGATCGTAGAATCGATGTATCAGGTTGAATTCGCACTCTTTCAGGTCCGACCCCTTAAATCCATGTATCTGTTGGCTATGATGTCTATGTCATCCTTTCCTGGCTAGAAGAAACTCATCCTCGAGTTAGAAAACTCTTTGTCTAATGAATCTCCTACATAAAGAATTAGTTGCTTCATGTTGAATACATCAGAGATTCGAAGATGACTTGATAATTTTAGCTGATAAGCGTTGTCATTGATTTTTCTTAATTATCTTAAAAGAATCCATATTTCATTGGCTTAGCTTATTGTATTCTCCCACTAGATATCGATCCTTGGTTAGAACAGTCCATACACAGTCACCGACTTTAAAAGTCATCTTCTTTCTATGCTTATCTGCAGTCTCCTTTTACTTAGTATTGCTAGCTTCAATACGTTCTTTTACTGATTGATGAATAGCCTAAAGATTTTCAGCTAAATTTTCGACCTTTGCACTTGATCGTCCTTTGAAACTGATTGAGATGAAATCCAGAACACTGCTCGGGTTCAATCCATAGATAATCTGAAATGGACTGTAACCTATGGTCCTATTCATGGATCGATTGAACGTGAATTTTGCTTGTGCTAAAGCTAAATCCTACTACTTTGGATGCTCTCCAGCAAGACTCCTTAATAGATTTTTCAAGCTTCTATTGATAGATTTGGTTTGTCCATCTATCTGAGGATGATAGGCTAAACTAAATTGTAACATAGTTTCCAAGCTCCTCCACAGACTCCTCCAAAAGTGGCTCATGAACTTTGTATCTCGATCAGAGATAATAGATTTGGGTCCTCCATGGAGACACACTATTTCTTTGAAGAATAGTTGAACTACACTTGAAGCATCCATGGTCTTCCGACATGCGATGAAGTGAGCCATCTTCGAGAACCTATCTACCACGACCAGCACTGAATCACACCATCTCTGTGTAACAGGTAGATCCAAAACAAAATCCATACTGATCTCTTCCCATGAACAGTCTAGATCAGGTAGAGGAGTGTATAATTCTACATTTGTCGCTGTCCCCTTTGATACTTGATAGACACTACATCGGTCCACAAATTTGTTGCATCATGCTTCAATTTTGGCTAGTAATATTTGTTATGAATGAGAGTGAGAGTCTTGTCTTTGTAAAAGTGTCCTTCATTATGCAACTCTTGTATAATTTTTTCTCGCAAGAAATAATTGGGAACACATAGCTGCACACCTCAAAATAAAAATCCATCATGCAACTAGTAATCAGTTCAAGTATGATAATGTACCTCTTGTAGAATTCGATCAAAGTCGGGATCGCTGTTATAGAGGTCTTTCAGAGTATCAAATCCAATCACCTCAACATGAAGAACTCCTAGCAGCTTGGCTATCCATCTTAACGTATCTGCCACCTGATTCTAAGCACTAGATTTGTGCCTCAGAACAAAATGAAACTCTTGCAAATAATTCACCCACTTAATATACCTGTGGCTCAGCTTTTCTTGACCATTGATGTATTTGAGGGCTTCATGATCAGTGTATAAGATATACTCTTTCTGAACTAAGTAATGATGCCACTACCAAAGCGCGCTATTCACCGCATAGAATTCTACATCAGATGTTGAATAATTCAGCTTGGACCCAGATAACTTTTCACTATAGAAACAAACGGGCCATCCCTCTTGATTGAGAACTCTACCGACTCCAGTAGAGGATGCATCACACTTCACCTCGATGACCTTGATGAAATCAGGAAGGATAAGAACATCAGCAGAGGTAATCTTCAATTTGATTTCTTTAAAAGCAACCTATGCTTCAGGCATCCACTGAAATCACCATCCTTTCATATAATCAGTTACAGGAGACATTATCGAAAATAAAACATGAATGAATCTATGGTGGAATGACACCAGGCCATAAAAACTTCAGACTTCAGAGATGCTGCATGACATCGGGCAGTTCTGAATAGCCTGGATCTTGGATGGATCAGCCTGCAGCCCTTTAGAGGAGATAATATAGCCCAGAAAGGTCAGGCTATCTGTCACAAAACTACACTTCTTAAAATTTACAAATAACTTTTTTCTCCTTGGTGTACTAAGAACCTCTATAAGATGCTACAAGTGATCCTCTAATATAGCACTATAAATAAGTATATCATCAAAGTAAACCATAATAAATTTATTATTGTATGGCTGTAGCACATGGTTCATCAGTCTTATGAAGGTATTTGGTGCGTTGGAAAGTCCGAATGGCATCACAAGGCACTCGTACAGGCCTTTCCTTGTTTTGAAAGCTGTCTTCCACTCATCCCCAACTCTGATCCACAACTAATGGTAGCCACTCTTCAAATCGATCTTGGTGAATATCTTGATCCCAACAAGTTGATCAAGCATGTTGTCTAGCCTTGAGATTGAAAATTGATATTTGATGGTAATCTGATTGATGGCTCGGCTATCGATACACATGCACCACAAACCATCTTTCTTTGGAACCAACAGGGTAGGTACTACGCACAGGCTCATGCTTGGATGGATGTATCCTTTGTCCAACAACTTTTGGACCTATCACTGTAGCTCCTCATGTTCAGCTGGGCTCATGCGATACACCGGCTTAGTCGATAGACTTGTCCCGAGAACAAGATTGATGTGGTGTTGAATATCTCATTCTGATGGTAATCCTACAAGCAAGTCTTTAGGAAACACATCAGTAAATTTCTTGAAAATAAGATGTACCTAGGGTGGAATATCATGCTCGACTAATTTGCCCTTCTCTACCACTGTTAGCAAGTAACTGACTTCCATCGCCTCCTTTAGGCATGCATGTTTTGTCAGAAGATTGATGTTGAACTCTAATTTTGATTTGAGTAGATCTTCTTTCTTCATTGGCACCAGGATGATCTTCTGATTATCTTTGAAGAATATATATATATTCCGTCGGCCATCATGAGTGACATTGCGGTTATACTACCATAGCCTCCCCAGGAGTAGATGACAGGCATACATGGCCACAACATCACACCAAATATTGTCATAATACTTCTACCCGATGGAGAAAGACATAAGGCAGCGACTATCAACAACAACTTCGCTTCATTTTTTGAACCATGAGAGTTTATATGGCTAAGGGTATTTTTCTATTGACCGGTTCAACTTCTTGACAACCTTCTAAGAGATAACATTTTCGTAGCTACCGCCATCGATAATTACCTTGCAAACTTTCTTTATAGTGGTACAATAGGTATGGAAAATATTTGTTCACCTTCAATCTTTTTTCACTTCTTTTTTTGATCCAGCAAGCTCTTTCGCACAATGAGAGCTTCTTCACTATCTCCAAAAAGTACAAAATCATCCTCTTCACCACTAGTTTCATCATATGTAGGTTCTTGTTCTTTATCAATAGATTCTTCTTCTTCAATCAGCAGTTATTTTCTAGGATGACTAGCAGGTTTTGAGACGAATGCTGCTTTTGAAGAAATCAAATTGAAGATCACCTCTACTCATATCCTTGCCCTTCTTGATTTCACCAAGGTCTTCGAGATTGAGTGTGATGCATCCTCTATTGGAGTCGGTGGAGTTCTCAATCAAGAGAGATGGCCCATTTATTTCCATAGTGAAAAATTATCCAGGTCCAAGCTAAATTATTCAACATATGATGTAGAATTCTATGCGGTGATCAGCATGCTTCGGCAGTGGCATCATTACTTAGTTTAGAAGGAGTTTATATTATACACTGTTTATGAAGCCCTCAAATACATTAATGGTCAATAAAACTTGAGCCGCTTATAAGAGTTTCACTTTATTTTGAAGCATAAGTCTGGTGCTCAGAATTAGGTGGCAGATGCATCAAGCCGAACAGCCAAGCTGCTAGGAGTTTTTCATGTGGAGGTGATTGGATTCGATACTCTAAAAGATCTTTATGATAGCGATCCTAACTTTGGTCAAATTCTATAAGAGGTACATTCTCACACCCAAACTGATTATCAGTTACATGATGGATATTTGTTTTGAGGTGTGAAGCTATGTATTCCCAATTGTTCCCTACAAGAAAAGATTGTACAAGAGCTACATAATGAAGGACACTTTTGCAAATACAAGACTCTCACACTCATTCATGACAAATATTACTAGCCAAAATTGAAGCTTGACGTAACCAGATTTATGGAGCGATGTAGGATCTGCCAAGTATCAAAAGGGACTATGATAAATGCAGGATTATACACCCCTTTACCTATTTCAGACCCTCCATGGGAAGAGATCGGCATGGATTTTATTTTGGGTCTACCTGTTACTTAGAGATGGTGTGATTCAATGCTGGTCATGGTAGATAGATTCTTAAAGATGGCTTACTTCATTACCTAGCAGAAGATCATGGATGTTTCAAATGTTGCTCAATTGTTCTTCAAAAAATAATATGTCTCCATGGAATACCCAAATATATTATATTTGATCGAGATACAAAATTCATAAGCCACTTTTGGAGGAGTCTATGGAGAAGTTTGGAAACCATGTTGCAATTTAGTTCAACTTATAATCCTCAAATAAATGGATAGACTGAATCCATCAATAGAAGCCTAGGAAATTTGTTAACGAGTCTTGTTGGAGAGTATCCAAAGCAGTGGGATTTGACTTTGGCATAGGTTGAGTTTGCGTTCAACTGATCCATGAATAGGACTACAAGTTACAACCCATTTCAGATTATCTATGGATTGAACCCGACCAGTGCTCCGAATTTAATCCCGATCAATTTCAAAGAACGATCCAATGCAAAGGCTGAAGATTTAGCTGCAGACCTTTAGGCTATTCATCAATCAATAAAGGAATGAATTAAAGCCAATAATGCTAAGTACAAGGAGGATGCAGATAAGCATAGAAAGAAAGCGACTTTTGAAGTCGGCGACTATTCATGGGTTGTTCTAACCAAGGGTCAATATCTGATGGAAGAATACAACAAGCTGAGCCAACACAAGATGGGATCTTTCGAGATAATCAAAAAAATCAATGACAATGCCTATCAGCTGAAATTACCAAGCCATCTTCGAATCTATGATGTGTTCAACGTGAAGCATTTGATTTTCTATACAGGAGATTCATCAGATGAAGAGGTTTCTAACTTGAGGATAAGTTTCTTCCAGCCAGGAGAGGATGATGCAGACATCACAACCAATAGATATATGAATTTGAGGGATTGGATCCAAAAGTGTGTGAATTCAACTTGATTACACCGGTTCCTGCAGGGTTCTTACACTGTTGAGTTAGAATGGCCATAACTTGATCATTCGATGTCAGAATCCTTATTATGACAGTTGATGTAGGAAATGGTTGGATGCCAGAATTCGTTGGAGCTAAAGAAGATGAGGTCACCAATGAGACCTACAAGATAAAGTCCGGATCAGAGGTAGATGGCTTCAACAGGATTCTCCAACGATCAAGTTAGTTTACTTACCAATAAGAAATGGATTACTCAAGAGAATTAAAGTAGAAAAGAGAGCTTAGAGAAAAAGACGTATCTGGATGGTTTCTTTTATAGGCAGAGCTCATAATAGAATGATGGTGATGGCTATAATAGAATGTTAGTAGACTGTTCAGACCACTTGAAGTTTGTTATGGAGAGTGGACTATCATTTATCATAATTTATAGATGGTTGAATTTTATTTATTGGATTTTGAATGCGAGGTCGGAGATTTCTGTACTTGGTAATAAGCTGTCCATGTTGAGATAAAGAACTCGAAGTCGAATTGATTGAACTTGAAGGTCGGCTTCCAAATAGTGGATGGTAGATTGGCGATGGAGTTTTAAGCATGGATTTTGCTGGTACTATCTTTAACGGCTTTCAAGAGCTCGGTCACCTTCAAGATCGATCAAAAGTAGGTGTGGGCATTTGGACTGGAGGCCAGGGGGATGGTAGGATTTTTAATGAGGACTGTGGTCAGGCTTTCTGACAAGAAATCGATTAAGATAGCAGGGATTCGAGATCAACTGGAAGCTGAGATGGATGAGTGTTAAGACCCATGGCTTCTTGTTGGTGCTGTTCTAACTACTCCTAGAAGTTCAATCGACCTTGACTGCTCCCAGAAGTTCAGCCACCCTTAAGGTCAGCCGAAGGTGAATATCAACATTGCTCCAGGGGGCTGAAGGTTGGAAAGGATGATGGATTCTTTGATTAGGATCATGGTCATACCCTCTTGGGGAAGTTTGGACTTATGTTGAAGGCAAGGTTTTTTGCTGACTCAAGTTGGTTTGGCTGAGATCCTTGGTACAGAAGTGGTAAGGTCTGCTATTTATAAAGCGGAATAGAGAGACCGACTGGAGAGAAATTTGGCTGATCGAGATCTCTGATGTGAGGTTGATGAGATCTGCCATCTATAGTAAAGAAATTTAACTACCTTCAAAGTCAGCTACCAGACAAGGTCTGACTGTGCTGAGATTCGATACTCGATGGAGTCTTGCTGTCTATCTTGAGTCAAAGATTACAATCAATCAAAAGGCAACTCTTTTCATTGTTTAAGTTTGTCAGGCCAAAGTTCATTATGCCTTTGACAAGTTCCGCAATTATTGAAAGAGAGCTAATACTTATCGTTGAGAAGATCGTTTGATATACATGGGCTGAAAGTCATCCTTCCATAATTTGACTCGAATAGTAAAGTAGTTTAGCTGATGCTCAGACCCAAATGCCACTACTTTAGGTAGTACCATATCAAGATCGAGCAATCCATCGACTTTAGCAGGAGCTATTTTACCTCCAACAATGATCCCCCTACTCCTGAGTTTGAAGTTTGAATAAAAGGATTACAAAAACTATGACTGTTGAAGTCCTCTTCAGGTTTTCCACTCTTAGAAGATGAAAAGTTTTGGCATTTTTTGAACTGGCGTCGAAGCTTTCTTAATGGTTGAATGACTCAAAGTGATTTCAACATTTGAAATCCCCCCCCCAGCATGGAGCTCCACGTATGGTGCAATAAAAGCCCTATCGAATGTTTGCCATAGTTATGATGGAGAGGACACATGGAAGCATGGGGTTCGGCACTGCTGATCTGCAATCCTAAATGCCTCGAGGCCTGCCTGACTATTTAAATGCCTTCTTCCTCCCGACTTCCTACTTTCACCTGTGTTCTTCTTCTCTCCATTTTCTTCTCTACCTTCTACCTTCTTTCAGCCCAAGCACTCTATTCCATCCTTCTCCGATCATCGACGTCCCCTCCATTCACCTTCCATTCTTCCGACTGTGCCTCCAAAATCTTCGACTGGCTTAGATTAGTCTCCTAATCTTCTTTCTATATTTTTTTACTTTTCTTTCATTTTTTGACCCTTCGATTTCTCAAAAGAACTTGTTATTCTTCCTTGGATTTTTCAGAAATCTTGCAGCCCATTTCTTCTGATTTTTAAAAAAAAATTGATTTAGGTTGATCCAAAAATGTCTTCTAAAATATCCTAATCTTTTGGTTCTAGGAACCCATCCGACCCGAACTCCTCAAATTTCAATCCTAGGGAGACAGTCGAACCATAGAAGTACCTCATCTAACCTTTTTTCCTAAAACCATCCCTTGCTTTCTTTTCCTTGAAGACCTTTTCTTGATTAGAATCTAGTATGGGGTCCCTTTGGAATATGATCTAGAACTTTCCAGATCAAGCGATCGAGCTTGCATCCCTCCTCCAGATTGCGCTTCTATTTATATTCTGAAGCTCTTCATGCTAGATTGAGACTGTAACATCCCGAACCACCAAAATAAGAAATTAAAAGATTTATATTCATGTATGTGTGGCATGATAATTTATTTATGATATGTTGAAGCAATTTTAGTGCAAATTTTGACTATCTATCATTGCGAGTTCTAGAAATTTTCTAAGTCTGAAAGCTAGCACCCGTATGGACAAGTATACGAAATATGTATTTTCTTAGAATAAAAAATCTTGGTAATTGATTTTTAGATGTTGGTGAGTCAATAAGTGATTTTTAATGAATTTTGGAGATCCTTTAATCTATGCATTCTAAAGCAAGAAAGTTTCAAAAATTTCGAGTTTGGAGAATTTGAACTATAACCCAAATTTTGGTATCTCATTCTCGAGGATTTTAATTTTTCTAGTATTTTTATTGAATCTAAGTAGGAGGTTATTTCTTATTTACATTTATGTTTTAAAGTTACATTTTTTTAAAAAAATATAAATAAGAGCAGTATTGAGTAACGCTGTGAGCAGAGTATGAAAAGTAAAATTCTGAAGAACAGGAGTATCCGAGCTGATTCAAAGTAAAATCGAGCCGGCCCAAGTCTTAGGCTATAATGATAGGTGCTCTATTTTTTGAGGGAGCAGCTCAATTTGAGTTCAAGCTACAATGATAGGTGCTCTATTTTTTTGAAAGAGCCAGCTCGATTTGAGTTCGAGCTGACCCAGCTGATATTCAAGCCAACTCGAGTTGGAATCGAGCCAACTCGATCAGCGGGAATAGAAAAGCAGTACTGGTTGTGAAGCTTTAAAAGTGGTATTTTAAATAGATTTTTAAGAAAATAACTTAATAGCTGGCTTTCTTTAGTTATGCCACATAATCAGAAGAGAGAGAGAGGTGTGTGTTGGTTTCTTGATAGGGTGACATCTAGCAAATTCTATTTCTTTTCCCAAATAAAAACCACCGATTCCCTTTTGGTCTGTTGTTCTGAGTTCTTTAGCTAAACAAAAAAGAGAAGAGAAAAGAGCGGGAGAGGATCTAGTTCTTGATCAAAATAAGGAAGGATCAGTTAGGAAGAAGTGTTTTGAGTGGAGAGCTGGAATTGAAGGAAGAGAGTTGCTGAGATTAAAAAGAAGAAACCTATTTTGGCTACAACAGTAATTTTAATCATTGAGGTAAGGTTTTTAAATCTCTAAACTAGATTTAAAATTAATCTTTCAAGTACTATCAATAGATGAGATGTTGTAGTAAAATTAATTATGTAATTTAAACCTAGATTTGAAGTGGAATTATGTTGTTTATGGTGCTAAAACTGTTGAAATAGTTTAGCTATGGATTGAAATGATATTAGCTGAACTTAAAACCATTCATGAGAATATAAGTAAAAGTTAAATGTCTAAAAATTTCTAAGTTTTAATAGTGTTTACTTAGACCTAAGCTAAAGCAAGTAAAGTAGAGAAGAAGTGAAAAATTGAAAGATCAAAGTAAGAGCCTGAAAGCAAAGTAGGTGCAGTTTTGATTTTGAATCACATGGTATGAATTTAATCAATGTTTATTGGTATTATAGAAAAATAAAAAGAATTGGAAAAAGGTGTTTGAGTAAGCCAATTAGCTAGTAGTCAGTTGAGGTGAGTGGATTTTCTTATCTAGCTTTGGTATTCTCTTTCTTATATGAAAATCATATTCATTTTTATATGGATAAAAATAGGAATATGCACAAATATTTTACTACTTAGCTTATATCTTGCTTGAAATATTTTTAAATCAGTTTATCAACATTTGAAAGTTTATTTAGTGTCAGCTTTTGAAAAAAATGCACAACACGGCATGTCATGCAGCATATAGCAGTCGGTATCTTCTTGCGATATAAGGTTCAGCATGGTTCAACAGTATATTAGAATGATCAGTATAGCTTGGCAGTGTATCAGAATACCCAGTGAGACTTTATTTTAGCAGCATTTATATTCATGCTATGTGTTGACTACCCTTGGTATGGGTGCACTAGGATAGTCAGCCATAGCCATCAGCATTATTCAGAAAAGAGAAAAATGGATGTATTTAGTTCAACAGAATTCTTTTGGCTAAGTAGATTTTATCGGCTCAGTAAACTAATTTTAGCTCAGCAAAGTCTTCTTTCAGTAAAATAATTTATTTGTGGTTTTGTTCTTGTTTGGTTTACTCATATTTGAAAGTATATCAGAAATATATGGTATATGTTATAATAATGAATATTTCAGTTATGTCTTCTTTTTTCCCATTTTAGATTGTTTATCCACTCACTGAGACTTTTCCAAGTCTCACCCCTCACCTTTGTTCTATTTCAAGATTTAAGCAATAGATGTTGCTTGTGAGGAGAAGGTATTAGAGATGTTTATGTATATGAGCTAAGTGTGATAATTTATAAATGGAGTATCATTTTAGTGATGTATTCATATTTGATATTAGAGTAGGGTATTATATATTTGGAGAGATTGTTAAGTATATTTTAAGTGTGAATTGTATATATAGAGTGTGGTGGATAAATAAAATTATGAATTTTGTTTATAATAGGTTAGAAGTTAAATTATAATGCTTGTGATTGATGGAATAATTGATCAAGATAATTATTTCAGTAGGTTTAAGTGATATTATAGTTTAGCTATAGCTTAGATTTTCTCCTTAGCTCTTATTTAAGGGTAAAGTATAATTCTTTACTCTTAAATAAGGGTAGGGTGTAGCAACGTCACCCGGATTTAGGGGTGGGGTGTTACAGAGACTTTCTCTTCCTTCCTTCGTAATTGCACTCTTTCATTTCTTAGACATGTCCCTTGCATCAGTGGTCCCAAACTTCTTTAGGTTCATCATAGGATTCCTAGTTCTCTGTCTTGAGGCCAAAGTTCATCTCATGATCTTTTTATTTCGTACCTTCTTTATCTTCAAGTGACACCCTTCTGCCTAGGACTAGTGGTACCTATCCCCCCTAGTTTGATAAGAAAGGGTTGCTCAAAGGTGCCCCTTCCTCGATCTACAATTGAAAGAAAAAATTTTTCTTCATTTCTTACCTGTCCTTAGAGTTAGGACTTCCTACCTGAAGCCAGTTGACAGATTTGGTCTGTCGAGCTCCCAGATTAGAAAGAAAAGATCTTGACTCTGTCAATAAATTGAAAGTCTATAAAGTTCCTTCACTATTCAAACTAGTTGAATCTTGTACAACCCTTTTAATCCCAAAGGTATATATTCACATTTCCTTTTGTTTCTTTTGCCCTTTTTCTAACTTCAACTTAGCTGTTATTATCGAAATGACTCCTAAAGAAGTAGAAATGCTATCAAAAGGACTTCGAACCCAAAAGAGAATAAAGAATGCCCCTAAGGAGACGTCCAAGCGGGCGAAGGTTGGAGGTCGAGCTTGACTGCTCCAGTGCAGGGAGCCCTTGCTCTAGAGATTGCAGTGCCCTTGATGACCTTGAGTCCGCCAATCGAGATCCCCGCTCCTGCACCTCCTTCTGAAGAGAAGATGAGAAAGAGAAAGAAGAAGACAGTCGCCAGGAAAGCTCGACCCCAACAGAATTCGAGATAGTATTGATTGAGAGAATACCTCCTTTGACGACTGAAAGGTTGTCAAGGCTCTGATTGATCGATGCACCCTTTCAATCATCATCGATAGGATCATCCACACCGACCTTGACCAATGGGTCATGGATTTTCTTAGGGCCTATCTTGAGGTAGTTATTCTATTCTTTCTTCATATTTACTCATATGTTCACTAGTGGCACAACTAACTTTGTTGTTCATAGGTGGGCCACCAACTGATTGCCAATATCAAGGTGATCAACATTCACAAGACTGAAGCCTTGAAGGCTGTGGAAGCAGCTCAAGAATACCAGGCCAAAGTGGGATGTCTTTCGATCGAGGTCAAGCATCTACAAGAGGTGCTCAAGAAGGAAGAGCAGGCATTGGCCAATTTGAGGGTGGCACTGACCTCGGAAGAAGAGAAAAGGAGGGAGGCCGAGGTTAATTTTGCTGAAGAAAAGAAGTGAGTCGCCAAGGCTACGGAAGAAGCTATTTCCTCCTTTAAGACTTTGAAGGAGCAAAAGAATATTAAGGTGGTGTTTACTCAAGAAGCTTTTAATAAGGGATTTGAGCTCTACCGAGCGAGGGTCGTAGAGAAGTTCCCAAAGCTAGACCTCGATTTCTTAATGGTAGAATCTTATGGGGACAAGGCAGAGCTCCCTATGGCTAAAGCCGATCTTTTATATGCTACTACTGAGCCTGCTAAATCCATCCCCGTGCCTTCTAAGGAGCTAGCATCTACCGAAGGCGTATCGAGATCTTCCATTGCTCCTCCAGAGATCAAAGATCTTTTATCATTATATTTTTTCTTTTTTTTTTATCTTTCATATACTTAAATCTTTTGATTAATGGAAGTGAATTTTTTTCTTTGCCATACTTCTATATCATGATACATTTATATATCAAGTGCAGTCTCCAGCCGAAGCCAAACCATTGCCTCAGGGTATCCCCTTAAAGGTCTATGTCAAGAAATTAAGGAAGTTCACCAAGTTAGCAAGAAGCTGAAAAAGACTGAGGATGAACTTCAAAAGTCTAAGAAAATTATGCCGAAGCTACTATCAAGATCAACCGCCTGCACCAATCATCCAAACAATTTTTCAAGGAATACATTATAAAGAAGTATCATTTAAGTGAATAACTAGAAGAGACCAAGAAGTGTGCCAGGAGAAGTCTTAGGCTCTGACCGTAAAAATCAGCTCTCTCGAAGTCGAGCTCAGAGCAGCAAGGGAGAAAATTCAACTATTGGAGAGGAGCTCAGCTTGGTCCACTAATCAAGAGAAGTATGGTTGGGACTGGTCTAAAATATTCTCAAAGCTCTAGAATCAACTACGCATAACTGAAGACTCATATAATAGCTACAGGCTCGGTTGGAGCGACCAAATTACCGAACTCCAATAGATAGTTGAGAAAGTTGATGAAGAGATTGCTCGGCTTTGAAAGTGGTTGGCAGATAGGACTCAAGCTAACTTGAGCAGAAATTTGGAGGAGATTGCTTCTTTGAGGAGGATCCTGGGGAACCTTTCTGAGTTTTACAAAAAAGATAAGACTGAACTGCAACAACTAAAAATACAGATTGTCTATCAAAGAATGCTGTGAAAGATGCTGAGGTTGAATCGGCCATTCTGAGGAAGAGGTTGAGGGAGGCTGAAGAAGACTTTCAAAGATCTCAGAAATTGCTGGGCGAGAGTTTGGCGGTAAGGAGAGAACTCGAGGAGAAGGTGAATGATTTGAAGCTTTCCCTTGTAATGGCCGGAGCTGGCAGTCCAAAGCTCCAGTAGGACCTCATCCTTTTTCTTTTTTTGCTTTTTTTTTTATGTAATTGGTTTTTGTGACCTTTGTAGTGAACTTTGGCTTAAGGAACTTGTGCTTCTTTTGATTGCTCTCTTGTGTTTCGTTTGGATTCAATAGTTGTTGTCCTTTTGATTTCCGCCTTATGTCTAATGTTGACGCTGTTCTAGAATGATGATCTCAATCCAATGTTTAGTTGGTGTGTCCCCTTTATTTATAAATGAGGATCTTCCAGACTTTAAGAATTAGCTTTTCCCCCTATTTAGAAATCAGGAGCTTTCGCACCCTTCGTGGGTGTCTTCATCCATATTAGGATATGATCCACCTCTTGTTCCTGACATGATTGGCTATTATTCTTATTAAGATGAGGTTCACCTCCTACTCCTAACAAGGTTATTGGGGTGCAAATGGGCCATTAAGAGGGCCTCTTCTCATCACCTCCTATTTAAGAATCAGAGGCCATCAATCTCTCGTAAGGATCTTCATCCATGTCAGAATGAGGTCCATCTTCTGTTTCTGACGTGGTTGACTATTATCCTTATTAGGACGAGGTTCACCTCCTGTTCGTAACAAAGTTGTCAAGGCACAAAAGGATCATTGAGAGGATCTCTTCTCATTATCTCCTGTTTAAGAATCGAAAGCCTTCATGTTCGGAATAGTGTTCTAAAGCCAATAGTCAGCTTGTTGACAGTTCTACTATTTCTTATACTTATATATAAATTATTAATAAATAAAATTTATTTTAACATTTTATCATCATAAAATCTCATATCTTCTAGTGAACTCCTTTGTTGTGGTGATATCCTTAATTAGGACTATTTAGAATCACCAAAGGAGGATTTATCATTTAGTCTTTAAACCTGTTCGCGATCAAATAGTATGTTGTTACCAAGGATGACAACATTTATCGAGTATAGATCGTTGTGTGCCATATGGATTGATTGTTCTCTTAATCAAGAAGTGTGTAGATACTGGTATGGCATGTAGGTGAGATGTAGGGGTACATCTGTACTGAACGTGATCAACTCCAAAGCTTTTCTACTATCAAGATTTGCTCTGATAGGAATATGGGTATAAATATCTCTCCAACCTGAGATCACCATGGTGACTTCTAAGCAACTCACTATACTTTGATGTTGGACTATCTAAATTTTTAATTTAATGATGGAAGATTTTTGAGCATCGTCAAGTACTTGAGGAGTCGGTGTGTGAGTCAAGATGGGATTGAACACTCCGATTTAGGAGTTGTGTTCAATTGTATTTCAATTTAGCAAATCCTTGCCCAGGGTAGTCCTAGTGAAGAGTTACGAGGCTAATTGCTTTGAGACATAATTTGGATGTATCTTTTAGGGTTGACAGTTTAACTCTGAGTCATCCTCATACATAGAGGTTAAAGGGATGAATTATGTGGTAACCATATTCACGTAGGTTTTAAATGTTGCGATTGTAACTATTCGATATATCCGGATGTTGGGTACCATTGCTAGATGATCACTTCGATTAGTAGAGAAAGTGGTTTCTATACTTCCGACTTAGGTTCAAACCTATGGAGTCACACATACTAGAGGTTCTTACCTGATCTGATGACTGGTGAAGAGTCCCACTGGACTGAAACTCTATGGTCAAGAGTTTCACTAGACTGAAACTCTTCAATCGAGAGTCTTACTACATTAGAACTCTGAGTCTTAGTTGTCTGGAACTCTATGATCAGGAGTCCTAATGGACTGAGACTCTATAGTCATACTACAAGAAATATGGTCTTTTGCGATGGATGTATTTGTGACGAAAAAAATTTTATTGCAAATAAAATTATTAGCAACAAAATAAAAATTACGACACTAATAAAAATTATTAGCGATGGAAACAAAATTTCATCGCTAATAATCAATTATTTTTTATGGAACATTAAGTTCCGTCACTAATAATTGATTATTAGCGATGAAAAAATTTCATTGCTAATAATCGATCGTTAATTAATCATTCTAAAAATTAAAAAGGTAATTTATCAGTGACTAAAATATTACGTCGCTAATATTCAATTATTTATAATGAAATACAAACTTCCATCATAAATAATGATCTATTTGCGATGAAAAAGTTTTGTCGCTAATAAGCAGCCATTAATTAATCATTTTTAAAAATTAAAAAGATAATTTATTAGCGACAAAAATATTATGTCGCTAATAATCTGTTATTTGTGATGAAATACTAAGTTCCATCGCAAATAATCACTATTTATGATGAAAAATTTTTGTCGCTAATAAGCAATCATTAATTAATTATTTTTAAAAATTAAAAAGATGATTTATTAGTGATAAAACTTTTTGCATCGCAAATAGTGCATTATTTACGATGGAACCTAGTATTTCATCGTAAATAATCATTATTAGCGATGCAAAAGATATCGTTGCTCATAAATAATCTTTTTAAATTTTTAAAAATGATTAATTAATGATAGTTTATTTGTGACGATTTGTTTTCATTGCTAATAATCGATTATTTATGATGGAATATTAATTTTCATCACTAATAAATCACTTTTTAAATTTTTCTCTGAATATTACATAATTTTGTAATTAAAAGTCCATCTTCACTATTTATTATTTAAGTGGTTATTGTACAACCACCATCACAAAATATCATCTCGATCTAGTAGCTCTAGCTATGCAAATTGATAAAATTTGATTCGACTATCACGAACGACTGTATGATGATCTGATAGATAGAAACCACTGATGGATCCAAAAATTTATAATGATGATCTCTATGATATTTATATTATACTAATAATATTTTATTTCAATCAGATATAATTATAATAGTCAATTTAGCAAGAATGATTTGGATCGTTAAATAAAAAATAAGTGATCAAAAGGATGAATGATGTCTATTTACAAGATAATTTTTTGAGAAATGATCTTTGCTACTATTTTAATCATCTGTACGGTGGTGATTGTAAAACCTAAACTCTACATATATAAATTATCCATGTTAAGTATATTTTATGAAAGCATAAGTATAATTGCTAAGAAACTTTAAGAATGTGTACCAGGAGACATGTACTTTTAGATAATTTATATACACGTGATTTTCTTTTTATGATCACCACTATAAAAATGATCAAACTATCAGCAAAGATCATTTATCTAAAATAATCATCTGATGAACACATGCTAATTTGCATTTTAATCCCTTATTTTTTATTTAATGATCCAAATATTCCATGCTAAATTGACTATGATAATTATATCCGATTGAAGTAAAATTTTGCTAGTATGTTATAAATATCACAGAGATCATCGTTGCAAATTTTTGAACTGATCAATAGTTTCTATCCATCAGATCATCATGAGATCATTCATGATCATCAAAATCAAATTTTATCGATCTGCATAACTAGAGCTATCTGATCGAGGCGATATTTTGTGACGATGCTTGCATGACAAATACTTAAATAATGAATGGTGAAGATGAACTTTAAAATTTAAAATCATATAATATTTAAAAAAATAAAAAATTTAATTTTAAAAAAATATTAATTCTTTAAAAATTAGAAAAAAATATTAATTGGCTTGCAGGTTAGCTAATAGTGGACACGCTCACACCCCTCAACCTTGTCGCATTGGCCATGCATGGCATATTTTTATCCTTTTTTATTTTTAAAATGGTCCATATTTTTTAAAAAAATTTAAAATTTTGGTCGAAGTATTTGCGATGAATTATTAGTGATGGAATTTTTTCATCGGCAATAATCATTTTTTTGCGAAGTAAAAGAAATTTCATCATAAATAAATAATAATTAATAGCGATGAAAGTTTTTACAATAGAATATTTAGTCATAAATAATTATGATTAGCCATAAAAATTTATTTTTATTATAAAAAACTTATTTTAATATTTTTTAGAGTTGAAAAATTTTTTTTAAAAAAATATTTGATGAAAATTATTAGCGATGAAAGTATTTGCAATGAAATTTATCGTTGTAAATAAGAAACATTAGCAATGAAAAAATTTGTTCCATCGCAAATAATGTTTTTAGCGATAAAAATTTTGTTGCAAATATTTTCGTCGCTAAAAGTCTTTAAATATCTCCCCCCACTCTCTCTCGGTCCGAAATTCTCTCATCTCCCCTCTTTCTCTCCCTCATCCTCTCTCTCCCCCTTTTTTTGGGCTTCCACCGGCCAAGATCGCATTTTTTGCTGCCGCTGCCATTACCACCTCCATCATCGCCACCGTTGCCACTATCGTGCTCATCACCATTGCCACTGCCATTATCGCTACTGTTGCCGATGCCATTATCACTGCCATTGTGCTTGAACCAATCGTAGGTAACTTAATTCGATCCTGACCGGCCCATCGTGACTTAGAATTTTTTTATTTGTTCTTTCGATCTGGGGGCCACATGTGTTGCCATGTAGTGGTCGATAGCGGGCGGCGAGGTGTGGAGGGTGTTAGATATGTGTATTTGAAAGTATCTGTGATACATCCCTTGAGTTAATGGTAATGATAGTTTATTTTTTCAAGAGTTAAAAATTTAAGACATAAATTTTCATTATTAACTCATAAAATGCTCCTGATCGTAGGATCATCATGAGGATGGTGATTGATCCGGAAGGTTGGTGTACGATCGCTTCTTTAGGATAGATGAGTCTTAAGTCTACGGTGTAGAGACATCGGAGTGAGAGTATAGATACTCGTTAGAGAATGAGAGCACTGAGCGTGACCACCTCGAGTAGTCATGAGGAAGTCTACCTTCTCGTCAATGACTGACTCGATGCTGCAGTGGTGTGTCTGGTTCTTTGACCTGAGGTGCATCGGCAGTTCACCTTGAGGGTGTTATAGTTTGACTACACCATAACTCGATCTCCTAGCCATTCAAATCCTGAGGTGTATGTTGGCTATAGCATGTTCATTGTAGGAATTGGATTGCATCAAGATGGAATCTATCTACCTCGGTGGATGAGGAGCAGCCCTATGATGATCATGAGAATCAAGTCCATAAGCCCATGGCCATGGCAGAGTGAAATAATAGAAAGAGTTTCTATTTAGGATTTTCACATTGGACTTGAATCGAATGATTAATCATATGATGACAAAATTAGGGTTTGACGAGTTCACCTTAACCCTAATCTGATCGGGGCTCAAGATAGAAGAACTTAATCACACAGGTAGCTGCACCAAGAGGTTCGCATTCAGTTCTGATGGGTTGCCACCATATACTGCTAGGTGTCACTGGTGGATTTTGGAAGCAATTAGAATGATTTAGAGATGATCGATCATTCTAGCTGTTCTGAATCAGAAGAGTTCTGATCCATCGAAAGGAGTAGTTTCGATGATGTCGATGATAGAGATCATGACATATCCCATTACCATACAGAACTGAACCTAACTGGGTCACACAAATAAGGGTTTGGAATCTGGATGATCATCAATTGGAACTAATCCTAGTTCAATTGATTTGAATGAGATTCAATTAGGTTCAAGAAAAATCGTGCTAGCACATCGATTGAACCTAACGTTCTTCTTTTACTATCATTAAATAGTTGTCTCGACTGAGCCAAATGTGTTTGTGCTCACTCAGAGGCCTTTACTTGGTCTGACTGGAGCTTGTCCAGATCAGAAAAGGATTGTCTTAATTTATGAGATAAATTTGAGACAACACCTACCATGTTCCATCATCTGCTAAATCTTGTCTTGGGACTTTGATCAAATGTTGACCTTTGACACTAAGACATCTGCCCATGTGTCATGCACCCATAGGAGAGAACCTAGACCCAATCTTGGCACCATCTAAGGATAGTTTAAGGGACTCTAATCTGATTAGATCAGATGATGTCATCCCACCAATCAGATTTAGATTTGATAGCATAAAGGGCCATGATTGACCGAGATGATGTGACACTGCATGGCGTAGTAGGATCTATATAAACCCTGTCTACGCCTAGAATTGAGAGCTTCTGCCTTTAGCCCATGCCACAAAGCTTTTCTCCCTCTTTCTCTAGGCTACTCTCTGGTCTTCTCTCTCCTCTCCATGCTCAAGAGGTTTTGGGCACGAGTTAGGTGCGATCCAAGAAAGTGAAAGGTGATAGGAAAGGAAGAAGACAGCACTGCTACAAGAGACAACTGGTTGATCTTCAAAAGAGATTTTGAAGATCCTTCAAGATCAGATCCAGATCTAATTTTTGGAGGATTGATAGAGAAGAAGAAGGATCTCTAGATCCAGTCCGAGTGGATATCGATAGAGGCCAGGCGCTTGCGTGGCTAGATCCAGAACCTTCAGGCAAACATCAGGATCATCAAGGGTATATAGGATTACCCAAAATCAAGGTAAATTAAATTATATTTAATTTAATTTTTATTTTATTTTATTTTATAGATAATAAGAATTAGATCTGAAAATATCTCAAATCTAATTAAGATTTTTAAAGAAAAAATTTTAAAATATATCTCTTGATCCAATCAGATCTGAACGAACCTGATCCAGAAAATCAAGGATTTTTTTCTTCAACTGGTATCAGAGCCAGGTTCTAAAATTTATTAGATCTAATTTTAATTTATTTTTAATCTAATAAATTAGATAATTTTAGATGTCACATGAGATGTGATTAGATCTAAAATTAAAAAATTAAAAATTAAATAATTTGGATCTAAGATTATGAAGATGCATGACTAGTTCTAGGAATAGAATTAGTTCTATAGAATAGTCTTGCATGATCATAATTTTAATTTAATTAATTATAATTTTTAGATCTATTTATTTACTATTTTTTTAATATTATAAATATTATAATAACATCTAAAAAATAAAAAATAAATTTATTTAATTTTAAATTCATATGAGATATGATAGATGCATGTTTAGACTAGTTGTAGAATAGTTCTACATAATTATCTAGAATTAGAATTTTATTTTGATATGATCAATTTTAAATCTTAATTTTTTAGATTATTATGAGATAATTTAGATCTAAAAATATGCATGATATGATACATGAGATGTATGCAAAATATGCCATTTTTATTAGATCTAATTTTTATATGATGATATATGATATAGATCTAAAACTAGTTTTGTAGATTTATCATGTTTCCTGATTAAGGCGTTCCTCTTGGCCGTCCGATCATAAGAATGAAGTAAGGGTTTAAAGGCCCTCTCCTTCCCATTCGATGGGGTGTTCTTATGATGTGTAGGGGTGCTGCGCGTTCGTCCTTAATCAGAAATCCAAAACTTACTTTCTGCAAAATCCCTAGATCCTGAAACCCTAGGATTTTATTATGCATATTTTATTTATGAACCCTAAACTTAATTAAGAATTAAGATTATGAAATATAATTAGGTCTAAAATTGAGAATTTTCAGATCTAAGACATATTCATAAAATTGGGTTCGGGCTTGGGTAGCTCAATTAGGTCTAAGCGGTTGATCAAACCGAATCAAGAGTTGGTTAGATGGGATCAACAATGCTTAAATTGACCAGCCTAATAGGATTAAGTCTGGGTCAAGATCGAGTCACATGAGTGATCGATCAAGCAAGACCTAATTAGGCTCAGAGGTTAGAGTCTGGATTGTAGGCTAACCCAATTGGTTCTGGCTCAATAATTTGGTGTCTAAGGTAAGTTTGGCAGATACGACCGACTGGTTTTTAATTGGAAGCTACTCGACTCGAATGCATTCTTGTCGAGTTAATGGCATATCCCTTCCACCGGTCTCACTTACCTGGCCATATTTGTTGACTCAGTTCTTGATCTGAGGTGGTCAATAATCCGAGCTAACCCATGCCACTAGGTTAGTCATAATTGTTATGACTATGTCAAGTCTAGTTTAATGAGACCTAAATCAAATTCTTCCTAAGAAAAGATTAAGTCTAAGGTCTTCCACCATTGTAGATGTGCGGGCCCTTTTCCAGGGTTGATTGTTCTCGATTGGATCATAGTGGCTCAGTTGCACCGAAAAGATGCAACCATGTCTATTAGGCATTGGATGCTATGGGCTGGAGGATGGATTGGGCTCAATATTTTGGATACGGTGAGAGACCCAATTAGGAAATCCAGTCTATGCAAATGGTGGGTCTGACTTAACTAAGGAGTGGATCAATATTTCGGATACGGTGAGATTCATGAATTAGAGACCAAGTTTGGGTGCACCATGATTAGAGAATCATTGAACAAGAGTTGTTCACTCATTGGCTAACCCATCACCAATAACTGTTAGGTGAGGTGATGAGTCAGTTGGTGGGACCGCACCACCCACTAGAAATCATTAATCATGAAGATTTTCGCATCTCTACAGAGGAAGTGTAGGGATCCAAAAAAATAGTGGGAGCTAATTTATTTAAAAATAAAATTTTTAAATAAATTGGTCAAGTCATTAATTATAAAATCTAACTAGAAACTTTGACTCTCTATAGAGAAAAAAAAATGTCTGCATCCAACCCACTTAGCACGTATCCTGGACACCCATAGACTGACCGAACCCAATTATAAGGATTGGCTCCAAAACTTCAAAATTATTTTGGATTCTGAGAAGTTAACTCATGTATTGGACCAGGATCCCTCCCACCTTACCAGCTCATCCATCCATTGAACAGAGAGCGTCTCTTGAAAAATGGATAGACGAAGATAATAAGGCCAGATACTACATGTTGGGCTCGATGTCTGATGAGCTTCCAGCATCCAACATGAAGATATCAAGGACTGCTCTGCCAAATGTTGGCTCACCTGTAAAAGATGTTTGGTGAACAGAGTCATGCAGCCAAATATCAAGATCACTAAATGACTTTTTAAAGGCTAAGATGCATGATGGGCAGTCAGTCCAAGATCATTGTCTGATGATGATCAAGGACTTGGAAGAGCTTGAGAAGCTCGAAGTGAAGTTAGACTTGGATCTGCAGAATGATATAATTCTACAATCCTTGACTGATGCATATGGGCAGTTCATCATGAACTATCATATGCATAAACTTCAGAATACTCTGGCCAAGCTTATGAATATGCTGGTTACTACTGAGCTTTCTATGAAAGGGTCTAAAGGCTCGGTACTTGCTATGGAATGGACTTCTTCCAAAAGAAAATTTTTTGAAAAGAAGAAGAAGTCTGTGAAAAGGAAGATGGTGGAAGATGGAAAGAAAAAAAAGGCAGAGCTGAAGAAGAAGGCTGCTGACAAAGGAAAGTATTTCTATTGTAATACTGACAACTACGGGAAGCGAAACTGCCCTACATACCAGGCCATCTTGAAGAATAAGAAGGAGACCGGTCCTTCTGGAGGTATGTTCGTTATTGAATCTAACCTTACGATTTTTTCTGCATCTAGTTGGGTGCTTGACTCTGGTTCTAGTGCTCATTTGTGCACTTTCATGTAGGATCTTGAGGATAGCAGGAGGCTGAGGGATGGTGAGATGATCCTACGCATCGAACATGGAGCAAGGATTGTTGCTTGTGGCCGTGGGAAAACATACCCTCTTCGACTTACCATCTGGTTTAGACTTAGTACTTAAAAGACTGTTATTATGTGCCTACAGCAAGCAGAAATTTGATTTCTTGTTCCATGCTTAGCACAAGAAGGCTATGTAATTAGTTTTCTTAAGGACCATTGTAACATTCTTTATGAAAAAAAATAAAATTGCAAATGGTTTTCTTATTAACGATCTTTATCAGTTACATATTGATGTATCTATTTTAACTATCGAGCAAAATGTGAATGCCATAAGATCAAAATGACCTAGGGATAGTCCAAATGATAGGTATCTATGGCACCTAAGATTAGGTCATATAGCAGAAGATAGGATTAACAAATTGAAAAAAATTAGGGCTATTGAGTCCATTGACTTTTGAGTCATATCCAATTTGTGAATCATTGTCTTCATGGCAAAATGACTAAACTCCCTTTTGTAGGACATGGGAAAAGGGCCACAGATCTACTTGCCCTAGTACATACTGATGTGTGCGGCCCATTTGATGTGCCGGCTAGAGGCAACTTTTGTCTACTTCATAACCTTTATCGATGATTTATCTAGGTATGGGTATGTGTATCTTATGAGACACAAGTCTGAAGCCTTTTGAAAAGTTCAAGAAATTCAGACATGAAGTAGAAAAGCAAACTAGAAAATACCATTAAGGTTCTTCGATCAGATCGAGGAGGTGAATACCTTAGTCAAAAATTTCCTAGACTATCTCAAGCAAAATGGCATAGTCTCTCAATGGACTCCACCTAGGAAACACCTCAACTCAACGGGATTTCAGAATGGAGAAACTCGGATCCCTATTAGATATGGTCCGATCCATGATGAGCTTCACAGACCTCTCCTGATTTTTTTTGGGGACATAGTCTATTTAACTTCTAATATATTTACTGAATAGGGTTCCCTCTAAAATCATTCCTACCACACCGTATGAGATATGGCATGGTAAGAAACCAAAGTCTGAGTCATCTCAGAATTTGGGGTTGTCCGGCTCATGTCAAAAGACAACAAGCGGACAAGTTAGACTTTAGGTCCTTTAGAGCTCGATTCATAGGATATCCTAAAGAGTCATTAGGATATTATTTCTACATTCCAGAAGATCCACAATGTGATTGTGAGTCGACATGCCATCTTTCTTGAAAAATAGTTTATTCAAGATAGCGGCATTGGAAAAGCAGATCAAGCTTGATGAGAAAGTCTCACAAGAGCAACGAGCTAAGGACCAATGGAACCAAATCAGGTTGAGCCAATAAGAATCACTACCTCCTCCACCTCATAGATCGAAAGGATTTTTTATCTCCTTGAAAGGTACTTAGGTACTATTTCAGAGAAAGTAGAGGAAAATGTTCCTCGTAGGTAATGGGGTTCATGGTGATGATCCCAAAATCCTATGAATGAGGCGATATCAGATATCGACTTCGAGAAATGGTTAGAGGCAATGAAGTCAGAAATTGACTCGATGCACTCAAACCAAGTCTGGACCTTGGTAGATCCACCAGAAGGTATAGTACCTATTGGGTGTAAATGGATCTTCAAGAGAAAGATTGGTGCAGATGGGAAAATGTGGAGACATTCAAAGGCTAGATTAGTGGCAAAAGGTTATAGTCAGTATGAAGGCATTGACTATCAGGATACCTTTTCGCCAGTAGCTATGCTAAAATCCATCCGCATACATTGCTTGCTATTGCAGCCTATTTCGATTATGAAATATGGCAAATGGACGTGAAAACGGCATTCTTAAATGGATATCTTGAGGAAGATATCTATATGGAACAGCCGCTAGGTTTCACATCCAGTGATACTGATCACAAAGGTATTGCAAGCTGCAAAGGTCCATATATGGACTTAAGCAAGCATCTCGGAGCTGGAACACTCGTTTTAATGATGTGATCAAATTATTTGATTTCATCAAAACGAGAAGAAAACCATGTGTTTTCAAAAAGGTCAGTGGGAGCGCTGTTGTCTTCCTCGTATTGTACGTGGATGACATCCTCCTTATTGAGGAATGATATTTTCCATGTTGACCATAGTTAAAATATGGTTATCTAAAGAATTCTCCATGAAAGACCTAGGAGAAGCATCCTTTATTCTAGGAATTAAGGTCTATAGAGATAGACCGAATAGGATGCTAGGACTTTCACAGAAGATGTACATAGAGGAAGTACTAAAGAGGTTTAGTATGAAAAACTCTAAGAGGGGATTGGTATCCCTTCAGACATGGCATTCATCTTTCCAAGAAGATGTGCCCAGCACACCTGAGGAAATAGAACGCATGAGCAAGATCCCTTATGCTTCAGCAATAGGGAGCCTCATGTATGCCATGTTATGTACACGACCTGATATAGCCCATGCTGTGAGTGTCACGAAGCAGATATCAGTCGAAATTCCAGGTGAAGAACACTGGACTTCTGTGAAATGTATCCTTAAGTACTTAAGAAGAACTAAGGATATGTTGTTGGTCTTTGGTAATGGAGAACTCCAAGTCCAGGGATATACAGACTCGAATTTTATGTCCGATATAGATGATCGAAAGTCGACATCTGGGAGTCTGTTTGTGTGTAATGGTGGTGCTGTCAGTTGGAAAAGAGTTCTAAGCAGAACAGTGATAGCAGATTCCACCATGGAAGCAGAATATATCGCTGCATCAGAAGCTGCGAAGGAGGCATTCTGGTACAAGAAGTTTGCACAACAGAGATCGGAGTGAATGCCATCAGATGCCATTCCTCTGTACTGCGACAATAATGGTGCCATAGCCCTTGCTAAGGAGCCGAGGTCTCATCCAAAAATCCAAGCACATCGAGCGGCGATACCACCTCATCCGCGATTACCTCGAGAAAGGATTACGTCGAGGTCAAGAGAGTCGACTCCACAGACAATGTGGCAGACCCACTTACAAAGCCATTGGGCCAGCAGAAGATCGAAGCCCACCTTGAGAAGATGGGACTTAGATTTGTAGCCAATTGGCTTTAGGATCAAGTGGGAGTTTGTTAGATATGTGTGCCCTAGAAGCCAGAATTGGCTGACACTTGTAATACACTTCTAAGGGCAAAATTATAATTTTGACTATAAATAATAAAATGGATTATTTTCTATCATAATGTGTATTTAGTGTCTGTGATACATCCTTTGAGTTAATGGTAATGATAATTCATATTTTCAAGAGTTGAAAATTTAAGACATGAATTTTCATTATTAACTCATAAAATGCTCCTGACCATAGGATCATCATGAGGATGGTGATTGATCCGAAAGGTTGGTGTACAATCGCTTCTTTATAGTAGATGAGTCTTGAGTCTACGGTGTAGAGACACCAGGAGCGAGAGTACAGGTACTCGTTAGAGAACGAGGGCACTGAGCGTGACCACCTCGAGTAGTCATTAGGAAGTCTACCTTCTCATCATCGATGACTGCTCGAAGCTGCAGTGGTGTGTCTGGTTCTTTGACCTGAGGTGCATCGGCAGTTCACCTTGAGGGTGTTATAGTTTGACTACACCATAACTCGATCTCCTAGCCATTCAGGAACCCTGAGGTGTATGTTGGCTATAGCATGTTCATTGTAGGAATTGGATTGCACCAAGAGGGAATCTATCTACCTCGGTGGATGAGGAGCAGCCCTATGATGATCATGAGAATCAAGTCCATAAGCCCATGGCCATGGCAGAGTGAAATAATAGAAAGAGTTTCTATTTAGGATTTTCACATTGGACTTGAATCGAATGATTAATTCATATGATAGAAATTAGGGTTTGACGAGTTCACCTTAACCCTAATCTGATCGGGGCTCAAGATAGAAGAAACTTAATCACACAGGTAGCTGCACCAAGAGGTTCGCATTTCAGTTCTGATGGGTTGCCACCATATACTGCTAGGTGTCACTGGTGGATTTTGGGAGCAATTAGAATGATTTAGATGATCGATCATTCTAGTTGTCTGAATCAGAAAAGTTCTGATCCATCGAAAGGTAGTTTTCGATGATGTCGATGATAGAGATCATGATATATCCCATTACCATACAGAAACTGAACCTAACTGGGTCACACAAACAAGGGTTTGAATCTGGATATCATCAATTGGAACTAATCCAGTTCAATTGATTTGAATAAGATTCAATTAGGTTCAAAAAAATTATACTAGCACACGATTAAGCCTAATGTTCTCCTTTAACAATCATTAAAACTTATCTCGACTGAGCCAAATGTGTTTGGGCTCACTCAGAAAGCTTTACTTGGTCTGACTAAAGCTTGTCCAGGTCAGAGAAGGGTTGTCTTAATTTATGAGTTAAATTTGAGATAACATCTATCATTTTTCGTTACCTGCTAAATCTTATCTTTGGACTTTGGTCAAATGTTGACCTTTGATACTTAGACATCTGCCCATGTATCATGCACCCATAGTAGAGAACCTTGGCCCTTGTCCCCTGCTAAAAAGCAAACAGATAAGGGGTGCATGCCTAGGGAGGCGTGCACCCCATGAGGACCCATGAGGATAAGGTTTGGAGTTCATACAGATGGGACTCCAGTTGCTTCAGGGAATCAACCTAGATGGCGCCAAGAAGACTTGTTTGATCCAATCTTGGCACCATCTAAGGAGAGTTTTGAGGAACTCTAATCTGATTAAATCAAATGATGTCATCCCACCAATCAAATTTAGATCTGATTGCATAAAGGATCATGATTGGTCGGGATGATGTGGCACTGCATGGCGTAGTAGGATCTATATAAATCCTATCTATGCCTAGAATTGAGAGCTTCTACCTTTAGCTCATGCCATAAAGCTTTTCTTCCTCTTTCTTTATGCCACTCTTTGGTCCTCTCTCTCCTCTCCATGCCTAAGAGGTTTTGGGTATGAGTTAGGTGCGATCCAAGCAAGTGAAAGGTGATAGGAAAGAAAGAAGGCAGCACTGCTGTAAGAGATAATGATTATTCTTCAAAAAAATTTTTGAAGATTTTCAAGATTAGATCTAGATCTAATTTTTGGAGGATTGATTGAGAAAAAGAAGATCTCCAAATCCTACTCTGGTGGATACCGATAGAGGCCAGGCACTTGCATGGCTACATCCAGAACCTCAGACAAACATTGGGATCATCACAAGATAATTAGATTATCCAAAATAAAGATATAATTAAATTAAATTTAATTTAATTTTTATTTTATTTTATTTTATCAGATCAATAAGATCAGATCTGAAGTGTCTCAGATCTGATTAAAATCTTAAAAGAAAATTTTTGAAATATCCCTTTTGCAAAAGAAGCCTTTTGCCCTTCCTTCTCATGTCTTAAATGGATGGGTTTGATTTGGTTGTAATTTGAATTCAAATGAAATTTGAATTCAAATAGCAAACCACTTCATCCCAACTCTTCCACATGCCACCTAGACTTATTCACCCTATGTAAAATTTTTGGAATCTTTTTTGGGTGAGATTTTTTTGAGACTCCTCTCCACTAGTTCTTGAGCCCTTCCATAGCCTGAAAAAAATAAGAAAAAAAAAATTGGGAAGAAAAATTGAGAGAGAAAGCTAGCCCTAAGGTTTGAGTGTTGTGCTATCCTAGATCTTGATCTAGGGTTTCTATTTTGATTTCATAAGATCTGAGTGTCAGATCTTCATGAAATATTTTTGAGTACTTCCTCATCCTCTCCTCTACCCATCCTATTGATCTAGAGTATCCAAAGTTTCGATGGAGAGAGATTAAAATTATTTGATTAGATTTAGCTATTAGGAGTATTCTTCGTCGAGCTAGCACTCGAAAGGAGCCGATCGAGATCCGAATCTCATGTGGACCATCCATGGAGGCTAGATGTGTGTGAATGTGTTGCAATGATCAGATCCACTTAGTGATTAGATCGATGGTGATTCGATTGTGGAGTTCGTCTACCCATGCAAGATAATGTATTCTAAACACATAGATTAGTAACTACCTACAGCTATTTTATTTTTAGGTTTCAAAGCATGCATGTATATCATATTAGATCCTAGTAATATAAAATTTATAGATTAGATCTATAGTTTTTTATAAATTAATTAGATTAATTTTTATTTTTAGTATAATTAATTTTTAAAAAAGTTTTGAAAGTAGAGCTAGAAATCCTGCTTGCTTTCCATCACTTCAATTTTTTGTAAGGGTCTTCATCCATGTCAAGACGAGATCCACCTCCTATTCCTGATGTGGTTGGCTATTATCCTTGTTAGGATAAGGTTCATCTTCTATTCCTAATAAGATTACCAAAGCACAAAAAGATCATTGAGAGGGCCTCTCCCCATTATCTCCTGTTAAAGAACTGAAGGCCTTTAATCTCTTGTAAAGGTCTTCATCCACGTCGAAACAAGGTCCACCTCCTATTCTTGATATGGTTAGCTATTACACTTATTAGGATAAGGTTCACCTCTTATTCCTAATAAGATTGTTGGGACGTAAAAGGACCATTGAGAAGATCTCTCCCCATCACCTCTTGTTTAAGAACCGAAGACCTTCATCCTTGTTAAGATGAAGTTAACCTCCTATTTAAGAATCAGAGGCTTTCACCCTCATTAAGATGAGGTTAATCTCTTATTTAAGAGTCAGAGGTCTTCATCCTCATTAAGATGAGGTTAACCTCCTACTTAAGAACTAGAGTTCTTCTACTTCGTTTGAAAATAAAGTTTAATTGGGTTATTCCCTACCATCATACAATTTGCACCAAAACAGGAATGTTAAAATAAGAAAATTTTATTGAAGGTTATTGATAATACATTCATAAATTTTTAGAACTTCAAGATCACGGAAGTGTAGCTCTTTTAAGCTCCTTCAAGCAGTAGGTTCCTGATCGGATGATTTTCATGACCTCATAGGGGCCTTCCCAGTTTGGAGCAAGCTTGCCTTGATTTTGTAGCTGAGAGATGTCTGCTCTTTATAGCACCAGATCTTTGACTTTAAAGATTTTATTTTTGACCCTAGAGTTATAGTAGCGAGCTACTTTCTGCCTATATGCTGCCATCTAAATCCGTGCCTTCTCCCATTTTTTCTCCAATAGATCAAGATTTGCCCTGAGATCCTATGAATTATTCTATTCATTAAAGCCTTCAATTTGCGTTGAGGGAAGTCCGAGTTTAATTAGTATGACTGCCTCAATCCTAAAAGCCAAAGCAAATGGAGTTTTTCCTATTGGCAATCTTTGGATGGTTCTATAAGTCCAAAGCATATGATAGAGTTCATCCATCTATGTTCCTTTCACTTGCTTGAGTTTGGCTTTTATTTCTTGTAGCAGAGTTCTATTACTCACTTCAGCTTCACCATTCGCTTGAGGGTGTGCTATAGATATGAAATGATGGAAAATATTCAAGTCCTCATAGAATTCAACAAACTTTGTTCCTACAAACTAGCGCCCATTGTTGGTAATTAGAGTTCGAGGTAGGCCGAATCTACAAACTATCAACTTCTAGATTAAGTCTTGCACTTTAGCTTCGGTTATCTTTGCCAAGAGTTTGGTCTCAACCCATTTGGTGAAGTAGTCCACTACCACCAAAAGAAATTTTTGTTGTCTAGACATAATGAAAAATGGCTCAACTATATCTATTCTCCATTGTGCAAATAGCCATGGAGCACTTAAAGGTGTGAGTTGAAAAGCCGATTGTCTTTGAATATTGGCATTCCTCTGACATCGATCATATTTTCTTATATACTCAATTGCATTCTATTGCATGGTCGGCCAGTAATATCCTTGATAGAGTAGTTTGTAAGATAATGATCTGGCTCCAAGATGGTTTCCATATATTTCTTCATAAACTTTTCTCAAGGCATAATCAGCTTCAGATGGTCAAAGATATTTGAGAAGTGGTAAAAAATAAAATCTCTTATATAGTTTGCCCTTATACAGAACATATCGGAAGGCCTGATTTCTCAATTTTTGAGCTTTCTTTGAATCTCTAGAGAGAATGCCATCTTTGAGATAAAGAATCAATGGATCAATCTAGCTAGGCTCAGAATCTACTTGTATTATGGTCTGGGACTCCATTGAACTCAGATGCTGAAGAACTTCAAAGAAAACCTTCTTTGGCAATTCATTTGAGGCCCAAGTAGCCAGTTTAGATAGAAGGTCGGCCCTTGAGTTTTTTGCTCTAGAAATCTGTTGGATATCAAAACTGCTAAAGGATAAGGTTAGACTTCTCATCTTATCCAAGTACTTCTTCATACTTTCCTTCCGGGCTTTATAACTATTACTCACTTGCCCTACCATCAAATAGAAATCACTATAGATCTTTACATGGTCCGCTCTCAATTCTTTAGCTATTCTTAATCCTGCAATCAGGACTTCATATTCTGCTCTATTATTGATAGTGGAGAATTCAAAGCGTTGTGCATATTCTATAATAACCCCTTCCAGATTAATAAGAATCAAACCTATGCCTGCTCCATATGCATTAGACGAACCATCAACATACAAAGCCTAGAATTTTTTAGGGAGATCTGCTTTCTCTTCAGAGGAGCTCAGCTACAAACTAGAGATGCCCATCTTCCATTATTCAGATTCAATTTCATCTAGGATAGTGCATTCTACTACAAAGTCAGCTAGTATTTGAGCTTTAATAGATAGCCGAGGTTAGAAATTGATATCAAATTCAATAAGCTCAATTGCCCACTTTGCTATTTTTTCAAAGGTATCTAGCCAGTGAAGGATTGTCTTTATTGGATGATCTAGGAGGAGTGTGACCATTTGCCTCTAAAAATAAGGTCGGGGCTTCCTGGCTACAATCAACATAGCATAAGTTAGCTTTTCTAATTTGGTATACCTTATTTCTATATCCCTCAAAACTCGATTTATGCAATAGATCGACTTCTAAATTTTTGCCTCTTCTCTGATTAGGACTACTCCGATGGTTGTAGGAGATACCACCAAGTACAGGAATAACTCTTCTTCAGGTTCAAGCTTGGCAAGGAGAGGAGGTGAACCAAGATAGTTTTATAATTCTTTAAATGCCTGCTGACATTTAGGAGTCTAATAGAAATTTTTTGGCTGCTTTAGTACTTGAAAGAAGGGCATGCAACATTTTGTTGATCTTGAAATAAAGTGATTCAGAGCTACAACCTTTCCTGTTAGGCGTTGAACCTCTTTTATTATCTTTGGGGCGGTCATCTCCTGGATGGCTCGAATCTTTTCAAGATTTGCCATGATGCCATATCTCAACATCATGAATCCTAAGAACTTTTTTGAAGTTACTTTGAAAGTGCACTTGGTTAGATTTAGCTTAATTTTATACTTCTAGAGTGTGTTGAACATCTCCTCAAGGTCGGCAATATGATTTGTTGAAGATCGGCTCTTGACAAGCATGTCATCTATGTAAAGTTTCATATTGCAACTGATCTGCTCCTTGAAAATTTTATTTACTAGGTACTGATATGTTGCATCTGCATTCTTGAGTCCAAGGAGCATGACCCTATAACAATAAAGACTATGATCAGTAATAAAAGCAGTTTTCTTCTCATCTTCTAGTGTCATCTGGATTTGGTTATCGTCGGAGAAGGCATTTATGAAAGTAAAAAGCTCATAGCCCAAAGTAACATCCACCAGTTCATTAATTCTGGACAAGGGGTAGCTGTCATTTGGGCAGACCTTGCTCAAATATGTGAAGTCTATGCATATTCTCCACTTGCCATTTATCTTCTTGACAAAGACTATATTTGCAATCCAGTCCAAGTAGGACACCTCCAAGATGAACTTAGCCTTGAAAAGCTTGTCGACCTCATCCACAATGGCCTTCTACTACTCTAGTGTAAAGCTGCGCTTCTTTTATTTCATAGGTCGGCACTTGAGATCAACTGCCAGATGATGTTCTATCACTTCTGCATCTATTCCGGGCATATCTGCAGGGACCTAGGCAAAGATATCAACATTCCTTTGCAAGAAATTAATGAGCTACTTTTTTACCTCTTCTTGCTATTTAGAACCAATTTGGGTTGTATGGTCCTCATTTCCATCATTCAGAAAAACTATAACAAGGTTGTCGATGGGTTCCCCACATTATTCTATTAAGTCATCACGAGCATCGAGTCCATCCACCAGATAGAGGTCTGGCTGCTTCCCTTCTTATAGGACAATTATGTAGTAATGTCGTACCAGAGCTTGATCTTCTCTGACTTCTCCAACTTCATGTCCTGTCAAGAACATCATCTTCAAATAATAGGTTGACACTATAGCCCGAAGTGCATTCAACATAGGTCGGTCGAGGATTGCATTATAGATAGAGAAAGCCTTTACCACCAAAAAATCAATTTAAGCTATGGATTGCTTTGGGTACCGACCTACCATAACTGGCAACGTGATTATTCCTTCAACTAGTATAGCATTTCTCGTGAATCCCACCAATGGAGAGCTTATTGGTTCCATTCGACTATCAGGTATGGATATTTTAAAGAAAGCATCATAAAATAAAATATTAGTAGAGCTTTCATTATCAATCAAAATATGGTATACATCATAATCAGCAATATTTAGAGTAACTACAGCCGCATTATTATACAAAAACTGAACCCCTTATGTATCTTCTTCAGTAAAAGCAATGGATTCCTCAGTCCTCTGTCTCTTTGCTGGTTTTGTTAATTTATCGACCTTTTCCTGCCAATATCCCCCAGCGATGGTGTTGATGATCCCAAGCAGGGGCCGATCTTCTTATGGTTCATCCCTCCATGGTGGCTCCGATTGTGGTAGTGCCCTTGGTCGATCATCCCTCCTTTTCGATCAACATCACATAAATTGATCCAGTCGATCCCATCTGATGAGCTCCTCAATCTTGTCTTGGAGTTGGATACATTCTTCAGTATCGTGATCGTGGTCACGATGGTAGAGATAGTACTTATTGGGGTTGCACTTGGTTAGATGAGACCATATTTTTTTCACCCTCGGCAATTACTCCTTGATTTTTATCAACATTTGTATTTTTGGAGCATCGAGGGGAGAGTTGTGAAATCTTTTGGGAGGGAAGTTTCACTACATCCTCTGGTCTAAGCTTCTTAGTCGACAAGCTTGGGATGGAGTTCAGGCTCATTTATGCTTAGAAGGGGATCTAGAGCATGGTTGAGCTTCACTCAGCTTCTCCATAGGGACGGGTTTGCTGGATTTCTTTGCCTACCACTCTCCTGTGGTCTCTTCATCTTTGAGTTTAAAAGCTTTTTCAGCTCGAACGTAGCCCTCAGCTCGAGCTAGCATGTCCTAGGGATACTTCTTTTTCAGGAAGAAGAAGAGATCATTCTTTTAGAGACCGCTCTTTAGTATGGCCATAGCAACAGACTAGTATAAATTTTGGACCTCTAATACAGTAATATTAAAATGGCTAATGTAAACTCGAATGGACTCCTCTTTCTTCTACTTGATATTAATGAGGGAGTCTGAAACTTATTTCTGAAGCTGGCTACTGGTGAAATAAGCCATAAACTGGTGGCTTATTTGGTCAAAAGAATAGATGGTACCTAATTTGAGGTTCGAGTATCAATTTCTTGCTGCTTCCTTCAGAATAAAGAAAAAAGTTTGGCACAAAATAACGTTCAGTGCACTATAGAGCAGCATCATTATCTGGAAGGCTTCGAGATGGTTGATGGGGTCCGAGGTTCCATCGTAACTCTCAAACTGAGGGAGTTTGAAGTTTGATGAGATGGGCTCCTATATGATCTAGTTAGAGAATGAAGGGTCGGTGCAGATATCGTCGTTGTGAATGGGAGCAGCATGGCAGAGTTTCTCAATCTACTAGTTCATTTCTTGAAGCTTCTAATCAAGAATATCATCTCGATTATGAATCTCGAAGTGCGGCTGGCTGAATGGAGGTAGGAATCTTTTAAGAGTGGAATCATGATCGGAACAAGAACTCTTTACTCTTTGCTTTCCCTTTCCAGGGGTTACCGACCGACTTATCTAGGTGGGCTTTCCTGGTGCCGGATCTCAGTGTTCCGTCGATGGTTTCTCTGGCGATACCTGATGATGTACATGCAAGATTTCTAGCTCTACTTTTAAAATTTTTTTAAATATAAATTATAGTAGAATTAAAAATTAATCTAATTAATTTATAAAGAGCTATAGATTTGATCTAAAATCCTATATTACTAGGATCTAATGTGACATGCATGCATAGAAATCTGAAAATAAAAAACAATCAATAGTAAAACTATTTTACTACTTTACGTGTTCAGAATACGTTACCTTTGTGCAGGTAGTTGATCTTCTTAATTTGATCACCACCAAAAATATCTTATCATCACGATGCAGCCACACATGTATTTAGCCTCCATAGATGGTTCACACGAGGCTATAGTCCCAATCAGCTCCTCACGAGTGCAAGCTCGATGTAGAATGATCTTGACAGCAAGGTCTAATCAAACTCCTTCGATCTTCCCTCATCGATTCTTCAGATGCTCTAGATCAATATCAGAAATAGAAGAGAGGTTGAGGAGGATCTTCCAAAAATCTTATGAAAATCCGATGCTCAGATCTCATGAAAGCGCACCCCAAACCCTAGATCTAAAATCTAGGGCAGCACTTTCACAAAACTCCTTGTGCCTTCTTTTCTCTCTCTTTTTTTTCTCTAATTTTTTTTAGATTTTTCTCACATAGAAGGGATGGATCATGGATAGAAGAAGGCTTCCTTTTAGGTGTGTGTACATCCCAAAAAAAATCCATGATTTATTTAGCATAAAACAAATGTGGTATGAAGGAGGGACAAGATAAGGAGGTTGTTCATTCAAATTCAAACTCCATTTGAATTTGAATGACAACCAAGCTATCCTTATCTATCTAGGATGTGGGAAAGTAGGGCGTGAGCCTTCTCTAGCATGGAAAATATTCATGAGAAATAATTTTCTCGTGGAGAAAAAATAGGGTGCAAGTTTGGTGAGGTGGCGCAGGAAAACTAGGTCAAAACTAGTCTCAAAACATCTTATCCAATTGAACCAACCCAAACCAATTTGGTTAAGTCAAATTAGACTAAATTAAACCCAACTAATTTAGACTTAATTAGGCTCAATTAAATTTTAATTAAATTAAAAATTGATTAAGCCCAACCTCTTATCAAATTAGAGATCAAATCTCCTCGGTAATTAGGTCATCTCATAACCTAATCGGATCAAACCCAACTAAATCTAATTCAATTGGACTTGATTCAAAAATAATTACTCAATCAAATTGAGTTAATTAGTAATCAAATTACTAATTAAATATCTTATAAATATAGAGTCTAAATCCAGTAGGTGTCTAGGCAATAAAGTCTCATCAAAATGAAACTTTTGATCGAAGAGTTCCAAACCAGTAGGACTCTTGACCCCAATGTCCCAAATAAATGAAACTCATGATTATAGAGTTCCAGACCAGTAGAACTCTCAATCATAGAGTCTCGGATGAGTAGGACTCAAAGTCCTAATGCAGTAGGGCTCTTGGTCAAAGAGTCCTAGTCTAGTGAAACTCTTGATCATAGAGTCCCAATCCACTGGCACTCCTAATCATAGAGTCCCAGACTACCAAGACTCAGAGTCCTAATGCAGTAAGACTCTCGATTAAAGAGTCTTAGTCCAGCGAGACTCTTGACCATAGAGTCCCAATCTAGTGGACTCTTTACCAACCATCAGATCAGGTAGAAACCTCTAGTGTACATGATCCTACAGGTTCGAACCAAGCCAGTAGCACAAGAACCAATTTTTAAACCAATCGAAGTGACTATCTAGCAATGATACCCGATATTTGAATAAGTCAAATAGTCGTAATCATAATATTCAAAATCTACGTGAATATGGTTACTGTATAATCCATTTCTTTGACCTCTGTGTATTAGGATGACTCAGAGTTAAACTACCAACCTGAAAAGTACATCCAAATCATGTCTTAAAGTAATTAGTCCCATGACTCCTCACTAGGACTATCCTAACTAAGATTTTGCTAAATTAAAATATAATTGAACATAGCTCCTGAGCCAGAGTGATCAATTCCATCTTGACTCACATACCGACTTCTTAAGTACTTGACTGTGCCCAAAAATCTTTCATCACTAAATTAGAAATTCAGGTAGTCCACTACCAAAGTACATTGAAAGTCACAATGGTGATTTCAGATCAAAGGGATACTTATACCCTTATTCCATTGGAGCAAATTTTGATAGTAGAAAAGCTCTAGAGTCAATCACATTTAGTGCAGATGTATCCCTACATCTCATCTGCATGCCATACCAATGTCTCCATACTCCTTGGTTAAGAGAACAACCAACCTATATGGCATACAACGATCTATACTCAATAAACGTTGTCGTCCTTAGTAATAATGTCTCATTTGATCACAAATATATTTAAGAACTAAACGACAAATCCTTCTTTATCAATTCTAAATAGTCCTAAGGACTTCACCATAACACAGGAGTTCATGAGAAAATGAAAAACTTTATGATGAAAAATGCCAAAATAATTTTATTCATTTATTAATTCATATATAAGTACAAGAAATAGCACAACTGCCAACAGACTGATGATTGACTTTGGAACACTATTCTCAATAATCTTTCACTTGGACTAAAGCCAATCAGTACAGTATCTAATATCGATCTTTGACTTGAAGTCATTAAACTCTTTCACCATAATGGCTTTAGTGGGTTGGCCAAGTTTTTCTTCCCATCGATCTTCTGAAGTTCGACGTTACCTCGATCCACGATCTTCCGAACAAGATGGTGGAGGCATAGAATATACTCCATCCGCTGATGTGCCTTTGTTCCTTCGCTTGAGCTATGGCACCAAAGTTGTCATAGAATAGCAGAACTGGACCATCAAGGAAAGATGCCACTCCGAGCTTGGTAATAAACTTTCTCAGCCATACTACTTCTTTGGCAGTATTTGATGCAGCGATATACTCCACCTCACAAACTAAGTCGATCATAGTATGCTGCTTGAAATTCTTTCAGTAGATAGCTTCACCAGTAAGGATAAACACATATTCTGACACACTCTTGCTGTCATCATGATTAGACTGAAAATTGAAGTCTGTAAATCCCATAAGTCTTAAGTCTGACTCACCATAAACAAGCCACTAGTCCTTGGTATTTTTTAAATACTTTAGGATGGTTTTAACAACCTTCCAGCGGCTCTCCTCTGGATTAGATTGGTATTTACTCACTATCTCTAGTGAGTATGCTACATCTAGTCTCATATATGTCATGGCGTACATGATAGAACCCACTACTGAAGCATATAAAATTTTACTCATACGCTCTCTCTCTCTTAAGGTGTTATTGAACAATCCCTCTTTGAGAGAGAAATTTCATGGCCTATCGGTAGATAATCTTTCTTAAAATTCTTCATACTGAATCTTTTCAGCATGATATCAATATACATGAACTAGAATAATCTGAGCAACTTTTTAGATCTATCTCTATAGATCTTTATCCCTAGGATGTAGAAAGCTTCTTCCAGATCCTTCATGGAGAACTGTGATGACAGCCAAATCTTTATTTTTTGTAATGTAGGGATATCATTCATGATTAAGAGAATATCATCCATATATAATACTACAAATACAATCGCTAGACCATTAGCCCACTTATATATGTAGGGCTTTTCTCCATTCTTAATGAACCTATATATTTTGATCGTTCTATCAAAATGTATGTTCCAACTCCAAGATGCCTGCTTCAGTCCATAAACGAACCTTTGAAGCTTACACATCTTAGACTCATCTGTAAATGTGAGTCCTTTAGGTTGTATCATATACATTTTTTCATCCAACTCTTCATTTAAGAAAGCTATCTTCACATCCATTTGTCAGATTTTATAATCCAGATGGATAGCGATCACAAGCATAATCTGAATGGACTTGAGCATTGCCATAGGAGAAAATATCTAGTTATAGTCTATACCATAATGTTGGCAATATCCTTTGGCAACCAGATAGGTTTTATAGGTTTCCACCTTTCCATCTGTGCCTCTTATCCTCTTGAAGACCCACGTACATCCTATAGATTTTATCCCTTCGAATGGGTCAACCAATGTCCATACATCATTGACCTTCATGGACTTCATTTTAGATTTCATGGCCTTAAGCCATTTCTCAGAGTTGGATCTCTGCATTAATCCATATAGGTAATCGAATCCTCGTCATTCTCATCAAGTTCGACAGGATCATCATCTTGGATCAAAAAATCATAATATCGATCCAACTAACGAGGTACTCCACCAAACTACCTTAAGGATGCAGGTTCACTAGGCTCTGGATTTGATCTAATCAAATTTGGTTCAGGTTCAGCTACTTGTGTCGATTTTTTCACCTGCGAAATTTTCTCAAGTTCGACCTTAGAGGCATTAATTCCTTCACCAAGGAGCTTCTTTTCTAAAAAGATTGTCTTAAGGCTAACAAATACTTTTTATTCATCAACTAGGTAGAAGTAATACCCTTTGGTCTCTTTTGGATATCCTATAAAATTACACTTGTCATACCTAGGTCCAAGCTTGTCCATTACTAAACATTTGACATAAGCCAGACATCCCAAATTCTAAGGTGTGAGAGTACTAGCTTATGCCCTATCCATATCTCATATGATATTTTGAAAACAAACTTACTCAAAACCCTATTTAGAATGTAACAAGCCGACTCGAGCACATATCCCCATAAGGAGATAGGCAGATCAACAAACTCCATCATGAATCGAACCATGTCCAATAGATTCAATTCTATCTTTTCAGGCATACCATTATGCTGTGTGTTCCAGAAGAAGACCATTTAGGATGAGATCCCATTAATTCCTAGATATGTCAAAAACTCACTGGAAAGGTACTCACCCTCTTGGTCAGATGAAGAGTTTTAATACACTTCTCAGTTTGCTTTTCTACCTCATTATAGAATAGTTTGAACATTTCAAATGACTCCAACTTATACTTCATTAAATAGACATACCCATTGTTGAAAGGAAATCCTGATTTCTCGGTCCAGGTTCGTTCAGATCTGATCAGATCAAGAGATAATTTAAAATTTTTCTCTCTGACCCAATCAGATCTTGATATATTCAGATCTGATTCTTATTACTTTTATAAAATAAAATTAAAGATAAATTAAATCAAATTTAATTTACCTGATCTGGGTAATCCTTTACCCTGTTGATGATCCTACTTTCAGCGGAAGGTCTCGGATCTTAGCCACGCAAGCGCCTGGCCTCTACCGATATCCACTTGGGTTGTTGATCTGGAGATCCTCTTCTTCTCTATCACACTCCAAAAATCAGATCTGGATCTGATCTGGAGGATCTTCAAAACTCTTTTGAAGATGAGCAGTCGTCCTTTGCAGCAGGCAGCCTTCTTATTTTGATCGCCTTCTTTGATCTGAATCCACCAACCAAGGTCCAAAACTCCTTTGGACGTGGAGAGCAAAGGGAGAAGAGACTATGGTGTGGAGAAGGAGGGAGAGGCAGTCTTGGGGCTGTGGATTTCTCAATTGAATTGCTTAGAATCTGAGTTGGGCGCAGGGTCTCTTTTATAGACTAAGCGTGATCCAACTCCTCTTCCTCCCAACCAATCACAACCCTTTGTGAAATCAGATCTAAATCTGATTGGTGGAATAGAGACCCTGGATTCCTCCTTAGAGGGCGCCTAAGACAGTCAAAGTTGTTCTTAGAAGAACTCTTAATTGGAATCCAAAAGGAGATGAGTCCTTGTCCAACAAGGACTCCTAGGCGCCTCCAACTTGGCACACGCCTAGGGTGGCGTGCGCCCTTCTCCTTGCCAGGTTCTGGCAGGGGGAAGGCCCCACCAATATCTCAATAGGTGCATGACATGTGGTAAAAGTCAAAGTGTCAATGTCAAGTTTGACCAGTCAAAGATAGACTTTTGACCAAAGTCAAAGAAAGAAATGGCAGGTGACCAAAAATAGGCAGTAGTGTCTTACAAATAAGACCACCTTTTCTGACTTGGACAACCTCCTATCAGACCATATGAAGGCCTCTGTTTGAGCACAAACTTCTTTGGCTCAGACAGGACAACTTATTTATGATAGCAAAAGAAGAACGTTAGGTTCAATCGAGTGCTAGCACGATTTCCTTGAACCTAATGGATCTCATTCAGAATCAATTGAACTAGACAGATCATTGTGATCACCAGATTCAAACCCTTTTTTGTGTGACCAGTTAGGTTCAGTTCTGTATGGTAATGGATATTATGATCTCTATCATCGACATCATCGAAACTCCTTTCGATGGATCAGAACTCTTCTGATTCGAACAGCTAGAATGATCGATCATCTAAATCATTCTAATTGCTCCCAAAATCCACCAGTGACACCTAGCAGTATATGATGGCAACCCATCAGAGCTGAATGCGAACCTCTTGGTGCAGCTACCTATGTGATTCAGTTCTTCTATCTTGAGCCCCGATCAGATTAGGGTTTAGGTGAACTCGTCAAACCCTAGTCTCTGTCATATGATGTAATCATTCGATTCGAGTCCAATGTGAAATATAAATAAAACTCTTTCTATTATTTCACTCTACCATGGCCATGGATTTCTGGACTTGATTCTCATGATCATCATAGGGCTACTCCTCTACCACGAGGTAGATAGATTCCATCTTATGCAATCAGTTCCACGAATGAACATGTCATAGCCAACATACACCTCAGGGTTCCATATGGCTAGGAGACCGAGTAATGGTATAGTCAAACTATAACACCCTCAAAGGTGAACTGCCGATGCATCTCAGTCAAAGAACCAGACACACTACTGCAGCATCGAGTTAGGTCATTGACGAGAAGGTGACTCCCTAATGACTACTCGAGATGGTCACGCTCAGTGCCTCGTTCTCTAACGAGTACCTGACCTTGCTCCGTGTCTCCACACGTAGACTCAAGACTCATCACTAAAGAGAAGCGATTGTTCACCAACCTTCCGATCAATCACCATCCTCGTGATGATCCTATGGTCGGGAGCAATTATATGAGTTAACAATGATTATTCATGTCTTAAATTTTATACTTGAAAATAGAATTATCATTACCATTAACTCAAAGGATGTATCACAGACACTAAATAAATGTATAGAAAATAACCCATTTATTGATTTTAGTCAAAATTATAATATTGCCAATAAGTGTATATTAAGCAAATTTTTAGAGGCACATATATCTAACAATCTCCCACTTATCTAAAGCAATTGGCTAACAATCTAAGTCCATCTTCTCAGAGTGGGCTTCGATCTTCTCTGGCCCAATGGCTTTGTAGTGGGTCTGCACTTATCTGCGGAGTGACTCTCTTGACCTCGACATAACCCTTCTCAGGTAATGGATCATGATGGTGGTATCGCCGCGTCATATGCTTGATTTTTGGTGAGACTCGGCTCCTTAGCAAGGATATGGGCCATTGTTGTCGCATATAGAGGAATGGCATCTGATGTATTACTCTGATTTCTGCAGCAAACTTCTTATACCAGAATGCTTCCTTCGCAGCTTCTGTCAGCGATATTATTCTGTCTTCCATGATGGAACTGCTATACCATTTGCTGAACTCTTCAGATTCACCATATGCACACAAAAAGACTCCAGATGTCGACTTTCGATCATCTATACGACATAAAGCCGGTCTGTGTATCCTGGACCAGAGTTCTCCGTTACCAAAACCATCATATCTTAGTTCTTCTCAAGTACTTAAGGATACTTTCACAGAAGTCCAGTGTTCTTCACCTGGATTTACTGATATCTTCTTGACACTCACAGCATGGGCTATACAGGTCGTGTATACATAGCATGCATATGAGGCTCCTATTGCAAAGCATAAGGGATCTTGCTCATGCGTTCATATTTCTCAGGGGTGTGGGCACATCTTCTCTGAAAGATGAATACCATGTCTGAAGGGTTAATCCCCTCTTAAGTTTTCCATACTAAACCTCTTTAGTACTTTCTCTATGTACATTTTCTGTGAAAGATCCTAGCATCTATTCGGTCTATCCCTATAGACCTTAATTCCTAAATAAAGGATGCTTCACCTAGGTCTTTCATGGAGAATTCCTGACAACCCACTCTGACTGATGTCAATGAAAATATCATTCCTAATAAGGAGGATGTCATCACGTACATATGAGAAGAACAAAAGCGCTCCCACTGACCTTTTGAAATACATGGTTCCTCTTCATTTTGATGAAACAAACTTTTTGATCACATCATTAAAAAGAAGTGTTCCAGCTCAAGATGCTTGCTTAAGTCCATATATGGACCTTTCCAGCTTGCAAAACCTTTGATCAGTATCACTTGATGTGAAACCTAGGGCGTTCCATATAGATATCTTCCTCAAGATATCATTTAGAATGCCGTTTTCACATTCATTTGCCATATTTCATAATCGAAATAGGCTGCAACAGCAAGCAATGTAGCGGATGGATTTAGCATGCTACTGGGAAAGGTATCCTGATAGTCTATGCCTTCGCGTTGACTATAATCTCTTTGCCACCATCTAGCTTGAATGTCTTCACAATTTCCAATCTGCAACCAATCTTTCTCTTGAAGATCCATTTACACCAATAGGTACTATACCTTCTGGTGGATCACCAAGGTCCAGACTTGGTTTGAGTGCATCGAGTCAATTTCGACTGCATTGCCTCTAAGCCATTTCTCGAGTCGATATCTGATATCGCCTCGTTGTAGATTTGGGATCTCCCATGAAGCACCATTACCTACGAGGAATATTTTCTCTACATCCTCTGAAACATACCTAAGTATTCTTTCAAGGAGGGGAAAAACTCTTTACCGATCTATAAGTGGACGAGGTAGTTTCTTATTGGCTCAACCTGATTTGGTTCCATTGGTCCTTAGCTCATGCTGCTTGTAGATTTTTCTCATCAAGCTTGATCTATTTTCAATGCCCTATCTTGAATAAACTATTTTCAAGAAAATGCATGTCGACTCACAATCACTTTGGTCTTCTGGAATGTTAGAAATATATCCTAATGACTCTTTAGGATATCCTATAATCGAGCTCTGACATGACCTAAATTCTAACTTGTCCGCTTGTTGTTTTTGACATGACCAGACAACCCTAGATTTGAGATGACTCAGACTTGTTTCTTACCATGCCAATATCTCATACGGGTGGTAGGAACGGTTTAGAGGAACCCTGTTCATAAATAGATTGAAGTAACAATGAGTGGTCCCAAAGAAAATAGGAGGTCTGTAAGCTCATCATGGATCGAACAATTCTAATAGTCGATTTCTCCGTTCTGAAACCCCATTGAGTTGAGGTATTCTGGTTCGAGTATTGAGGAGACTATTCCATTACTTGAGATAGTCAGGAATTTCCTACTATAGGTATTCACCTCCATCTGACTCAGAACCTTAATGGATTTTCTATTTGTTTTTTACTTCATGTCTGAAATCTTTGAACTTTTCAATGGCTTCAGACTTGTGTCTATAAGTAACCAACCCTACCTAGACAACATCGGGTAAAAAGGATAAAATGAAGTAGACAAAATTGCCTCTAGCGCACATCAAAATGGGCCGCACACATCAGTATTACTAGGGCAAGTGAGATCTGTGGCCTCTCCCCATGTACCTCAAAAGGAGTTAGGTCATTTATCACTGAAGACAAGGTTCACAATTGGATGTGACTCAGAATTCAATGGACTCAATAGCCCATTTTTCTCAATTTGTTGATCCTATCTTCTGCATAGATTGACCTATCGTCCAAGTGCCATAGATACCGTCATTATGGACTATCCCTAGGTCGTTTGGCATTCACGTTTGCTCGATAGTTAGAACAGGTACATCTATGTAGCTGGATAAAGACCATTAATAAGAGAAACCATTTGCAATTTTATTTCTTTCATAAATGTTCAAGGTCTTAAAGAAGGTGATCACATAACCTTTGTGCTAAGCAAAACAGAAATATTCCTACTGGCTGCAGGTACAAAATAACAGTCTATTCAAAACTAAGTTAAACTAAATGTAAGCAGAGGGTATGTTCCCATGGCTACTGTTGCAACTCTTGCATCCATTACCAATGATAGGACTGTCTCCATCCTCAGCCTCCTGCTATCCTCAAGATCCTGCATGGAAGTGCACAGATGAGCACTAGAACAGAGTCAAAGCACCCAACTGATGCAGAAGAAAATCGTAAGGTTAGACTCAATAACGAGCAACCTCCAGAAGGACCTTCCTTCTTTTCTTCAGGTGGCCAGGTAAGTAGAGGCAGTTCCGCTTCCATGGCCGTCGCTGTTGCAAATGGAAACTTCCTTTGCATCAGCCTTTTTCTTCGATTCTGTCTTCTTTCTCTTTGATCCTTCCATTTTTGCTTTTTACAGACTTCTTTTTCTTTCCATAAGCTTTCTTTTGGAAGAAGTCCTTCCATAGCAAAGAACTGAGCCTTTGAACCTTCAGTAGAAAGCTCAGCGGTGAACCAGCATATTCATAACTCGGCCAAGGAATTCTGAAGTTTATGCATGTGTAATTCATGATGAATTATCCATATGCATCAGTCAAGGATTGCAGAATGATATCGTTCATGTAGGTCCAAGTCCAACTTCACACGAGCTTTCAAAGCTCTTCCATGTCCTTGATCTTAGTCAGATATGATCTTGGCTGAAGCTGCCCATCATGCATCTTAGCCTTAAAAGATTTTGTGACTTGATATTTGGCTGCGCGACTCTGTTCACCAAACATCTCCTGCAGTGAGCCAACATTTGGCGAGCGTCCGATATCCTCATGGTACGCTGGAGTGCATCAGACATCGAGCCCAACATAGTAATATCTGCCTTATTATCTTCGTCAATCCATTTTTCTAGAGACGCTCTCTATTCGATAGATAGACAAGCTGGTCAATGTGAGAGTTCTTGTCCAAAAACATGTGTTAACTTTCGAACCCAAAATAATTTTATAGTTCCTAAGCCAATCTTTTATAATTGGGTCTCAGGTCTATGTGGTGTCCAGGATAACGTGCCAATGGGTTGACGCAGATATTTTCTTGTAGGAGTCAAAGATTCTAGTTAGATACTGTAATTTTGACTTGACCAATGTTTTAAAATTTTATTTTTAAATAAATAGCTCCCACTATTTTCTCAGATCCCTACACTTCCTCTGTAAAGATGCGAAAATCTCCACGATTAATGATTTCTAGTGGGTGGTGCGATCTCACCAACTGACTCATCACCTCACCTAACAGTTATTGGTGATGGGTTAGCTAACGAGTGAACAACTCTTGTTCAATGATTCTCTAATCATGGTGCACCCAAACTTGGTCTCTAATTCTTGAATCTCACCGTATTCGAAATATTGATCCACTCCTTAGTTAAGTTAGACCCACCATTTGCATAGACTGGGTTCCTAATTGAGTCTCTCACCGTATCCGAAATATTGAGCCCAACTCATCCTCCAGCCCATAGCATCCAATGCCTAATAGACATGGTTGCATCTTCCCGGTGCAACTGAGCCACTGTATCCAGCCGAGAACAATCAACCCCGGGAAGGGCCCGCACATCTACAATGGTGGAAGACCTCAGACTTAATCTTTTCTTAGGGAGAATTGATTCAGGTCTCATTAAACTAGACTTGGCTTAGTCATAACAATTATGACTAACCTAGTGGCATGGGTTAGCTCGGATTATTGACCACCTCAGATCAGAACTGTGTCAACAGATATGGCCAGGTAAGTGAGACCGGTGGAAGGAATATGCCATTAACTCGTACAAGAACGCATTCAGGTCGAGTAGCTTCCAATTAAAAACCAGTCGGTCGTCTGTGCCAAACTTACCTTAGACACCAAATTGTTGAGTCAGAACCAATTGGGTTAGCCTACAATCCAGACTCTAACCTCTGAGCCTAATTAGGTCTTGCTTGATCGTGACTCGATCTTGACCCAGACTTAATCCTATTAGGCTGGTCAATTTAAGCATTGTTGATCCCATCTAACCAACTCTTGATTCGGTTTGATCAACCGCTTAGACCTAATTGAGCTACCCAAGCCCGAACCCAGTATTATGAATATGTCTTAGATCTGAAATTCTCAATTTTAGACCTAATTAATATTCCATAAATCTTAATTCTTAATTAAGTAGGGTTCATAAACAAAATATGCACAATAAATCCTAGGGTTTCAGGATCTAGGGTTTTGCAGAAAGTAAGTTTTGGGTTTCTGATTAAGGACGAACACGCAGCACCCCTACACATCATAAGAACACCCCATCGAATGGGAAGAGAGGGCCTTTAAACCCTTCTTCGTTCTTATGACCGGACGGCCAAGAGGAACGCCTTAATCAGGAACATTCAATACTACAAAACAAGTTATCAGATCTATATCATATATCTCATATATAAAGTAGATCTAATCATGGCATATTTTGCATACATCTCATGTATCAAATCATGCATGTTTTCAGATCTAAATTATCTCATAATAATCTAAAAAATTAGATTTAAATTGATCTAATCAAAATAAATTCTAATCTAGACAATTATGTAGAACTATTCTACAACTAGTCTAGACATGCATCAATCATATCTCATATGATATTCAAAAATTAAATAATTTTTATTTGCTATTTTTTAGATGTTATTATAACACTTATAATATCAAAAAATAGTAAATAAAAAGATCTAAAATATGATTTAATCAGATTAAATCAAAAACATGCAAGAACTATTCTATAGAACTATTCTATTCTAGAACTAGTCATGCATATCTTCTAATCTTAGATCCAAATATTTAATTTTAATTTTTTCTGATTTTAGATCTGATCACATCTCATGTGACATCTAAAATTAATTATTTTCTAATTAAAATAAATTTAAAATTAGATCTAAATAATTTAGAACCATGGCTCTGATACCAGTTGAAGGAAAATCCTGATTTTTCGGTCCAGGTTCGTTCAGATCTGATCAGATCAAGAGATATATTTCAAAAATTTTTCTCTTGATCCCAATCAGATCTTGATATGTTTCAGATCTGATTCTTATTATTTTAATAAAATAAAATAAAATAAGATAAATTAAATCAAATTTAATTTACCTGATTTGGGTAATCCTATTACCCTGTTGATGATCCTGTTTGCAGCGGAAGGTTCTGGATCTTAGCCACGCAAGCGCCTGGCCTCTACCGGTATCCACTCGGGTTGGATCTGGAGATCCTCTTCTTCTCTATCACACCTCCAAAAATCAGATCTGGATCTGATCTGGAGGATCTTCAAAACTCTTTTGAAGATCAGCAGTCGTCCTTTGCAGCAGCGCAGCCTTCTTGCTTTTGATCGCCTTTCTTTGATCTGAATCGCACCAACCAAGGTCCAAAACTCCTTTTGGACGTGGAGAGCAAGGGGAGAAGAGACTATGGCATGGAGAAGGAGGGGAGAGGCAGCCTTGGGGCGTGGGGTTTCTCAATTGAATTCATTAGAATCTGAGTTGGGCGCAGGGTCTTATTTATAGACTAAGCTGTGATCCAACTCCTCTTCCTCCCAACCAATCACAACCCTTTGTGAAATCAGATCTAAATCTGATTGGTGGGAATAGAGACCCCTGGATTCCTCCTTAGAGGGTGCCTAAGACCAGTCAAAGTTGGTTCTTAGAAGAACTCTAATTGGAATCCAAAAAGGAGATGGAGTCCTTGTCCAACAAGGACTCCTAGGCGCCTCCAACTTGGGCACACGCCTAGGGTGGCGTGCGCCCTTCTCCTTGCCAGGTTCTGGCAGGGGGACAGGCCCCCACCAGCTCTCCAATAGGTGCATGACATGTGGTCAAAAGTCAAAGTGTCAATGGTCAACGTTTGACCAGTCAAAGGTAGACTTTTGACCAAAGTCAAAGAACAAGAAATGGCAGGTGACCAAAAATGGCAGGTAATGTCTTACAAATAAGACAACCTTTTCTGACTTGGACAACCTCCAGTCAGACCATATGAAGGCCTCTGATTGAGCACAAACTCCTTTGGCTCAGTCAGGACAACTTATTTATGATAGTAAAAGAAGAACGTTAGGTTCAATCGAGTGCTAGCACGATTTCCTTGAACCTAATTGAATCTCATTCAGATCAATTGAACTAGATCAGTTCAATTGATGATCACCAGATTCAAACCCTTGTTTGTGTGACCCAGTTAGGTTCAGTTCTGTATGGTAATGGGATATGTCATGATCTCTATCATCGACATCATCGAAACTCCTTTCGATGGATCAGAACTCTTCTGATTCGAACAGCTAGAATGATCGATCATCTAAATCATTCTAATTGCTCCCAAAATCCACCAGTGACACCTAGCAGTATATGGTGGCAACCCATCAGAGCTGAATGCGAACCTCTTGGTGCAGCTACCTGTGTGATTAAGTTCTTCTATCTTGAGCCCCGATCAGATTAGGGTTAAGGTGAACTCGTCAAACCCTAGTCTCTGTCATATGATGTAATCATTCGATTCGAGTCCAATGTGAAAATCTAAATAGAAACTCTTTCTATTATTTCACTCTACCATGGCCATGGATTTCTGGACTTGATTCTCATGATCATCATAGGGCTGCTCCTCTACCACCGAGGTAGATAGATTCCATCTTGATGCATCCAGTTCCTACAATGAACATGCTATAGCCAACATACACCTCAGGGTTCCATATGGCTAGGAGACCGAGTAATGGTGTAGTCAAACTATAACACCCTCAAGGTGAACTGCCGATGCATCTCAGGTCAAAGAACCAGACACACTACTGCAGCATCGAGTCAGTCATTGACGAGAAGGTAGACTCCCTAATGACTACTCGAGGTGGTCACGCTCAGTGCCCTCGTTCTCTAACGAGTACCTGTACTCTCGCTCCGGTGTCTCCACACCGTAGACTCAAGACTCATCTACTAAAGAGAAGCGATTGTACACCAACCTTCCGGATCAATCACCATCCTCGTGATGATCCTATGGTCGGGAGCATTTTATGAGTTAATAATGATTATTCATGTCTTAAATTTTCAACTCTTGAAAATATGAATTATCATTACCATTAACTCAAAGGATGTATCACAGACACTAAATACACATATGTGATAGAAAATAACCCATTTTATTGATTTTAGTCAAAATTATAATTTTGCCCCTAGAAGTGTATTACAAGTGTCAGCCAATTCTGGCTTCTAGGGCACATATATCTAACATTCCATTGCTAATTGAATTTAAGAACCTTTGCAAATTTAAAAATAAAAATTAATTATTTTACTAAGATTATTTACTTGATTCTAAATAAATTTCTTAATTTAAATAAACTATCAGAAACTCTTTTTACATCATTATTGGATAATACCTTTTTGCGGGTAGTTGATCACCATAATCTGAATCCATCAGATAATGCTCTAGTGTCATACCATAGCTGCACACATGTTCGGCCTCTATGGTTGGTCCACACGAAGCTACCGATTCCGATCAGCCCCACTGGAGTGCTAGCTCCTCACTGGGGCCTTCAATGACTGATCACGATTGATCTAATCGATCATATATGTTCTAATTTCTTAAATACTCTAAAAAATTAGAATATAAATACTAGAGAATGATGAAGAGGTGTTTCAAATTTGGTGGTGATCCGATACTCACAGCACTCGATCTCTCCACCCGAATCCAGATTCTCAAATCTAGGATTTCACTCTGCCTAAAAAACCTAACACACTGAAAATCCTGTCACACCCTCTTTATATAGAGTTTTTCTATGAAACAAGTTTTTATAAAAAGATGACTTTCATATCTACAAACCCTATTTAGATCATATCTAAAAATTGGGTATCCTTAGAGATGAAAATCAAAAGAGAAGAAAGGCATGAGGGAAAAATAAGGTGCTATAGGACCCTGCTCACCTTCACTCCAAGATTTTTCTAGCCCAAAACTGATTCCTAATCATATTGAAAGTTTTACCATAGAATGCTAACTCCCTTTGTCACACGCACAAAAATTATCATAATTTATTGACATGAATACCATGGCAAAGGCACGTGGAAAGAGATAAGGGTCAGAGGTTGAACTTATTTCAACCTCCCAACCAACATCAAATTCAAAAATCTTCTTATCCGTATTCAATGCCCATACCAGAGTATTTGATGCACATAAGGACTCTCCTTCTACATGTCCACTCTGAGAATGCACAAAAAATTGCATGAAGTAAAATCAAAATGGATGTTGGAAAATGATAAGAATGAGAGGAAGTTGAGAAGTTTCAACTTCTACATTGAATTCAAAATTCAAATTATTTTGACCAGTCCAACCGTTGGACCAAGTCAAAGGTAGAAGAGATAAGGGGTGCAAAAGGTATCTAGGTGTGAGAAAAATTCATGTAAAATAAAGAGGAGCATGGATCAAAGGTTGGTCAAATATTATAGGCGCAGGGAGTTGAAAGTTCAAACCTCCTTTGACTTTTCAAAATTGGTTTCAACTAAACCAATTATTCTAGACCCAATAAGACCAGGTCAAATCTAACTAAATTAGGCTTAACCCAACTTATTAAATTTTTAATCAAATTAGAAATTAATTTGGTCTAGCTCCTATTTAAATCAGGGTCAAATCTCCCACAGCGATTAGGTTAACTCATGACCTGATCGGGTCAAACCCAATCGAATCCAATTCGATCAAACTTGATCAAATCTCCATCGCTCAATCAAATTAAGTTAATCAATAATCAAATTGCTAATTAATTTTTTAATAAACATAGAGTCTCAATTAAATGGATGTCTCAGCAACAGAGTCCATCAACATGAAACTTCTGAAGAGTCCCAAACCAGTGGGACTCTTGAACCTAATATCCCAAATGAATCAAACTCATGATCACAGAGTCCTAGATCAGTAGGACTCTTGATCAAAGAGTCCTAGATGAGTAGGACTCAGAGTCTCAGTCCAGTAGGACTCTTAATCATAAAGTTTCAGTCCAATGGAACTCTTGACCATAGTGTCCTAAGTCATCAGGACTCATGATCAACCATCAGATCAGGTAGGAACTCCTTATGTATGTGACCCCATAGGTTCGAATCCTTAGTCGGTAGCATAGAAACTATTTTTTTATACCAATCGATGTGACCATCTAGCAATGGTACCCAACGTCTGGATAGGTCAAAAAGTCGCAACACAATAATGACAAACCTTTGAAATATGGTTACCATATAATTCATCCCCTTGACCTCGATGCTCAAAGGATGATTTAGAATTTACTATCAATCCTAAAATTCATCCATAATATATTTCAAAATTTAGCATTCATCATATACACTACCCCGATTGATGATTTGTTAAATTGAAATACAATGATGCACTTGCTCCAACACTTGGAGGGGTCAATCCCATCTTGACTCACACATCGATAAGCCAAATACTTGACTGCACCCAGTGGCCTTCCATTACTGAATTAAAAATTTAGGTAGTCCGGTACCTAAGTATAGTGAGTTACTTGCAAGTCACCATGGTGGTCTCAGATCTAAGGGACACTTATACCCATATCCTTCGGGGCTAATCTTGATAGAAGAAAAGCTCTGGAGTTGGTCACGTTCAGTGTAGATGTACCCATATATCTTACTTGCATGCCATACCAGTGTCTCAATATTTCTTGATTATGAGAACAACCAACCTATATGGCACATAACGACCTATACTCGATAAACGTTGTCATCCTAAGTAACAACGTATCTTTTGGTCATGAACAATTTAAGGACTAAATAACAAATACTCCTTTGTCGAATCTAGATAGTCCTAAAGACTTCATCACAACATATGAGTTCATTAGAAGACAATAGATTTTGTGATGAAAAATGCCAAAATAACTTTTATTAATTTATGATTCATATATAATAACAAATATATAGCCCAACCATCAACAGGATAACGATTGGCTTTGGAATATATTTCCAACAATCTCCCACTTGGACTAAAGCTAAATGGTGCAGTATCTAATACCTATCTTCGACTTGAAGTCGTTGAACTCCTTCACCGTAATAGCTTTAGTGAATGGGTTGACTAGGTTCTCCTTTCTGTCGATCTTCTGAAGGTCGACATCATCTCGATCCATAATTTCTCGGACAAGATGGAAGCAACGTAGAATATACTTTGTCCATTAGTGTGCCTTAGGTTCCTTCTCCTGAGCAATAGCTCCAGAGCTATCATAATAGAGCAGAACTGGACCATCGAGGGAGGGTCTACTCCAAGCTCGATGATGAATTTTTTCAGCCACACCACTTCTTTGGCAGCATCTGATGCAGCAACATACTCTGCCTCATAAACTGAATCAGCCACAGTGTGCTGCTTGAAACTCTTCCAACATATGGCTCCATTATTAAGAATGAATATATATCCCAACACACTCTTGCTATCATCATGATCAGACTAAAAACTGGAGTCTGTGAACCCCACAAGTTTCAAGTCCATTTCATCATATACAAGCCACTGGTCATTAGTATTTCTTAAATACTTCATGATGGTTTTAACAACCTTCTAGTGGTTCTCCCTTGGATCAGATTGGTATCTACTCACTACCCCTAGTGAGTATGCCACATCTGGTCGTATACATGTTATGGCATACATGATAGAACCCACTATCGAAGCATATGGTATTCTACTCATAACCTCTCTTTCTAAAGATGTTGTTGGACAATTTCTCTTTGAAAAAGAAATTCCTTGGCCTATCGATAGATAGCCTTTCTTGAAATTCTCCATGCTGAACCGTTTCAGCATAGTATCAATATATGTAGACCTAGACAATCCAAGCAACCTTTTAGATCTATCTCTATAGATCTTCATCCCTAGGATGTAGGAAACTTCTCCTAGATCTTTCATGGAGAACTGTGATGACAGCCAGATCTTTGTTCCTTACAATGCAGGAACATCATTTTCGATTAAGAGAATGTCATCCACATATAATACTAGGAATACTATTGCTGAACCATTAGCCCATTTGTATATGCAGGACTCCTCTTCATTCTTAATGAAGCCATATGTTTTGATTGTTTTATCAAATCATATGTTCTAGCTCCGAAATGCCTGCTTTAGTCCATAAATGGACCTTTGAAGCTTACACATCTTAGGCTCATCTATGGATGTGAATTCTTCAGGTTGTATCATATATACCTCTTCATCCATCTCTCCATTTAGGAAAGTCATTTTTACATCCATCTGCCAGATTTCATAATCTAGATGGGCAGCAATAGCAAGCATAATCCAAATGGATTTGAGCATTGCCATAGGAGAAAACGTCTCGTTATACTCAATACTATAACATTGACGATATTCCTTAGCAACCAGACGGGCTTTATAGATCTCCATCTTTCTGTCTGTGCCTTTTTTTTTTTGAAGATCCACTTACACCCTATGGGTTTTACCCCTTCGGTTGGGTCAACTAATGTCCATACATCATTGACCTTCATGGATTTCATTTCAGATTTTATGGCCTCAAGCCATTTCTCAGAGTCGGATCTCTACATTGCATCCACATAGATGATCGGTGATAGATATGTGTGCCTAAGATGCCAAAATTGGCTGACACTTGTAATACACTTCTAAGGGCAAAATTATAATTTTAACTATAAATAATAAAATAGATTATTTTCTATCACATAAATATATTTAGTGTCTGTGATATATTCCTTGAGTTAATGGTAATGATAATTCATATTTTTAAGAGTTGAAAATTTAAGACATGAATTTTTATTTATTAACTCATAAAATGCTCCTGACCATAGGATCATCATAAGGATGATGATTGATCTGAAAGGTTAGTGTACAATCATTTTTTTATAGTAGATGAGTCTTGAGTCTACGGTGTAGAGACACTGGAGTGAGAGTATAGGTACTCATTAGAGAATGAGGGCACTGAGCGTGACCACCTCGAGTAGTCTTAAGGAAGTCTACCTTCTCGCCAATGACTGACTCGATGCTGCAGTAGTGTGTCTGGTTCTTTAACTTGAGGTGCATTGGTAGTTCACCTTGAGGGTGTTATAGTTTGACTACACCATGACTCGATCTCCTAGCCATTCGAAATCCTGAGGTGTATGTTGGCTATAGCATGTTCATTGTAGGAATTGGATTGCACCAAGATAGAATCTATCTACCTCAGTAGAAGAGGAGCAGCCCTATGATGATCATGAGAATCAAGTCCATAAACCCATAGCTATGGTAGAGTGTGAAATAATAGAAAGAATTTCTATTAAGGTTTTCACATCGGACTTGAATCGAATGATTAAATCATATGATAGAAATTAGGGTTTGACGAGTTTACCTTAACCCTAATCTGATTGGGGCTCAAGATAGAAGAACTTAATCATACAAGTAGCTGCACCAAGAGGTTCATTTTCAGTTTTGATGGATTGCCACCATATGCTGCTAGATGTCACTGGTGGATTTTGGGAGTAACTAGAATGATTTAGATGATCAATCATTCTAATTGTCTGAATCAGAAGAGTTCTGATCCATCAAAAGGAGTTTCGATGATGTCAATGATGGAGATCATGACATATCCCATTACCATACAAAACTGAACCTAACTAGGTCACACAAATAAGAGTTTGGATCTGGATATCATCAATTGGACTAATCTAGTTCACTTGATTTGAATAAGATTCAATTAGTTTCAAGGAAATCATGCTAGCACATGATTGAGCCTAATGTTCTTCTTTTTCTATCATAAAAGTTATCTCGACTGAGCCAAATGAGTTTATGCTCACTCAGGTATCTTTACCTGGTCTGACTGGAGCTTGTCCAAGTCAAAAAAAGATTGTCTTAATTTATGAGATAAATTTGAGATAACACCTATCATTTTTCATCACCTGCCATTTTTTGCACTTTGACTTGGTCAAACGTTGACCTTTGATCCTTGGACATCTGCCCATGTGTCATGCACTTATTGGAGAGCAGATAGGGGCTTGTCCCCTCTCTAGAAATTGGAAAGAAGGGGGCGCACACCTAGGATGGCATGCGCCCATGGATAGGAATGCTGGAGTCCTATACGGATGGGACTCTAGGTTGCTTGTTGGATTCAAACTAGGTGACCCTCACCTATAGACTTTGACCAATCTTAGGTGCCACCTTAGGATGAATTTATGGGTCTCTCATCTGATTGGATCAGGTGATATCATCCCATCAATCAGATTTAGATCTGATTATATGAAGCAACGTAATTGGTCGGGGTGATGCAGCACTGCATGGCGCAGCAGAGTCTATAAATAGACCATATCTGCACCCACTTTTTAAGAAGTTCCTCTTAGCCCATGCCCTAAGACTATCCCTCTCCCTTCTTCATGCCACCATCTGGCCCTCTCTCTCCTCTCCACGTCCAAGAAAGTTGGGCCTTCAGATTAGTGCGAGACAGGCAAGAAAAGGCTGACGAAAAAGGAAGAAAGCAGCACTGTTGCAGAGACGATGGGTGATTTTTAGAAGAAGTTTTGAAGATCCTCCAAATCAGATCTAGATCTGATTTTTGAAAAAAAGAAAGAGAAAGAGAAGATCTCTAAATCCAGCCTGAGTGGATATCAGTAGAGGTCAGGTGCTTGCGTGGCTAGATCTAGAATCTCAAAGCTTCCACAGGATCATCAACGGATAATCGGATTACCTAGAATCAAGTTAAAATTAATTTAGTTTTAATTTAATTTAATTTTTTTATTTATTAGATCATAAAATCAAATTTGAAAAGTATCAGATCTTATTAGGATCTAAGAAAAAAATTTTGAAATATGCCTCTCGATCCAATCAGATCTGAACGAACCTGATCCGAGAAATTTAGGATTTTTCTTCAACTGGTATCAGAGCCAGGTTCCTATAAAATTTATTTAGATCTAATTTAATCTAATAAATTAATAATTTTAGATATCACATGGAATGTAATTAGATCTAAAATTAAAAAATTAAAAATATTAAAATAAATTAATCTAGATGTAATATGTATGAGATACATAATTAGATTAGGAATAGAATTATTCTATATGTAGTCTAGTTTAATCATAATTTTTATTTAATTAATAATAATTTTTTTAAATTTATTTATTTTTTATTTTTTAATATTATAAATATTATAATTAGATCTAAAAATAAAAGATAAAATAAAATTAATTTATTCATATGAGATATGATAGTTGCATGTTTAGACTAGTTGTAGAATAGTTCTACAAAAGGATCTAGATTAAATTTTATTTGATATGATCAATTTTAAATTTAATTTATTAAATGATTATGAGATAATTTAGATCTAAAAAATATGCATGCATGATACATGAGATGTATGCAAAATAAATTTTAATTAGATCAATTTTTTATGAGATATATGCTTAGATCTAATTAGTTTTATAGATTAGTTATATTTCTGATTAAGATGTTGCCCTTAGCCGTCCGGTCATAAGAACAAAGTAGGGTTTAAAGACCCTCTCCTCCCATTCGATGGGGTGTTCTTATGATGTGTAGGGGTACTGCGTGTTCATCCTTAATCAAAAATTGAAAACTTACTTTCCGCAAAATCCTAGATCCTGAAACCCTAGGATCTTGTTTGCATATTTTATTTAAGAACCCTAACTTAATTGAGAATTAAGTTTATGAAATATCAATTAGGTCTAAAATTGAGAATTTTAGATCTAAGACATATTCATAAAACTGGGTTCGGACTTGGGTAGCTCAATTAGGTCTAAGCGATTGATCAAATCGAATCAAGAGTTAGTTAGATAGGATCAACAATACTTAAATTGACCAGCCTAATAGGATTAAGTCTGGGTCAAGATTGAGTCACGTGAGTGATCGATCAAGCTAAGACCTAATTAAGCTCAGTGGTTAGAGTCTGGATTATAGGCTAATCTAATTGGTTCTGTCTCAACAATTTGGTGTCTAAGGTAAGTCTGGCAGATACGACCGACTGATTTTTAATTAGAAGCTACTCGACTCGAATGCGTTCTTATCGAGTTAATGGCATATCCCTTCCATCGATCTCACTTACCTGGCTATGTTTGTTGACTCAAGTATTGACCTGAGGTGGTCAATAATTCAAGCTAACCCATGCCACTAGGTTAGTCATAATAGTTATGACTATGTCAAATCTAGTTTAATGAGATCTAAATCAAATCTTCCTAAGAAAAGATTAAGTCTAAGATCTTCCACCATTGTAGATGTGCGGACCCTTTTCGGGGTTGATTGTTCTCGACTGATTACAGTGGTTCAGTTGTACCGAAAAGATGCAACCATGTCTGTTAGGCATTGGATGCTACAAGCTGGAGGATGAATTGGGCTTAATATTTTGGATATGGTAAGAGACCCAATTAGGAATCCAATATGTACAAATGGTGGGTCTGACTTAACTAAGGAGTGGATCAATATTTCGGACATGATGAGATTCATGAATTAGAGCCCAAGTTTGGGTGCACCATGATTGTAGAATCTTTGAACAAGAGTTGTTCACTCATTGGCTAACCCATCACCAATAACTATTAGGTGAGGTGATGAGTCAGTTGGTAGGACCGCACCACCCACTAGAAATCAGTAATCATGAAGATTTTCACATCTCTATGGAGGAAGTGTAGAGATCCAAGAAAATAGTGGGAGCTAATTTATTTTAAAATAAAATTTCTAAATAAATTGGTTAAGTCTTAATTACAATATCTAACTAGAAACTTTGACTTTCTATAGAAAAATGTCTGCATCCAATCCACTAACATGAATCCTGGACACCCATAGACTGACTGGATCAAATTATAAGGATTGGCTTCAAAACTTCAAAATTATTTTGGATTTTGAGAAGTTAACTCATGTATTGGATCAGGATCCTTCCACCTTACCAGCCCGTCTATCTGCTGAATAGAGAGCATATCTGGATAAATGGACTGACGAAGATAATAAGGTCAGATACTACATATTGGGCTCGATGTCTGATGAGCTTCAGCACCAACATGAAGATATCAGAACTGCTCGCCAAATGTTGGCTCACCTATAGGAGATGTTTGGTGAACAGAGTCGCGCAGCCAAGTATCAAGTCACTAAACGACTGTTCAAGGCTAAGATGCATGATGGGCAGTCAGTCCAAGATCATTATCTGATGATGATCAAGGACTTGGAAGAGCTTGAGAAGCTTGGAGTGAAGTTGGACTTGGATCTACAAAATAATATAATTCTGTAATCCTTGACTGATGCGTATGGGCATTTCATCATGAACTACCATATGCATAAACTTCAAAATTCCTTAGCCGAACTTATGAACATGCTGGCTACTGTTGAGCTTTCCATGAAAGATTTTAAAGGCTCGGTGCTTACTATGGAACGGACTTCTTCCAAGAGAAAGTCTTTTGAAAAGAAGAAGAAGTCTGCAAAAAAGTAAAAGATGGAAGGAGGAAAGAAGAAAAAGGCAGAGCTGAAGAAGGCCGCTAATAAAGAAAAGTATTTTCATTGCAACAACGATGGCCACTGGAAGCGGAACTGCCCTACATACCTGGCCACCCTGAAGAATAAAAAGGAGGCTGGTCCTTCTAGAGGTATGCCCGTTATTGAGTCTAACCATATGATTTCTTCTGCATCTAGTTGGGTGCTTGACTCTGATTCTAGTGCTCATTTATGCACTTCTATGTAGGGTCTTGAGGATAGTAGGAGGCTGAGGGATGGTGAGATGATCCTGCACGTCGAAAATGGCACAAGGATTGCTGCCGTGGCTGTGGGAACATACCCTCTTCGACTACCATCTGGATTAGACTTAGTATTATAAGACTGTTATTATGTACCTACAGTAAGCAGAAATTTGATTTCTATTTCTTGCCTTGCAGTAGAAGGCTATGTAATTAGTTTTCTTAAGGACCATTATAATATTTTTTATTAAAGAAATAAAATTATAAGTGGTTTTCTTATTAATGGTCTTTATCAATTACATGTTGATGTATCAATTTTTAATTTCGAGCAAAATATGAATGCCATAAAATCAAAATGACCTAGGGATAGTTCAAATGATAGATACCTATGGCACCTAAGATTAGGTCATATAGCAGAAGATAGGATTAACAAATTGGAGAAAATCGAGCTATTGAGTCTGTTAACTTCTGAGTCATATCCAATTTGTGAATCCTGTCTTCATGGCAAAATAACTAAACTTTCTTTTGTAGGACATGAAAAAAGGACCACGGATCTTCTTGTCCTAGTACATACAAATGTATGCAGTCCATTTGATATGCCGGCTAGAGGCAACTTTGTCTACTTCATAATCTTTACTGATGATTCATCTAGGTATGGGTATGTGTATCTTATAAGACACAAGTTTGAAGCTTTTGAAAAGTTCAAAGAATTCAGACATGAAGTAGAAAAGTAAACTGGAAAATCCATTAAGATTCTTCGATCAGATCGAGGAGGTGAATACCTTAGTCGAAAAATCCTAGACTATCCCAAGAAAATGGTATAATCTCTCAATGGACTCCACCTGGAACACCTCAACTCAACGGAATCTCAGAATGGAGGAATCGGACCCTATTAGATATGATCCGTGATGCGTGCTAATTTATAGCTATGGCAAGTGCACCAGTCGATCAAGTAATAAAGTGAATGAGAAAAGTATCATCCCTAGAGGATTGGAAAACAAGTACTGAAAAACTCTTTCCTATGCTTTATTTAGAACATCGATTTATGAGAATAAGAAATTAAAAAAATTAAAAAAATTAAAAAAAATAATTAAAAATTTTTAATTAAATAGAGAGAGTGTAAATTATTAGGGTTTTAAATTCAAGAGCAATGGATTACTAAGGCAATCGGTTCACCAACTCAGTCAATACAATATTCAGATTTTTAGATTAATTTTATTTCATGTGATGGTGGAGTCTCCTAATTTATTCACTATCCTTTGGTCCAGGCATAGCAAATCTATTAATATTTATTAATTACCCTTTGGTCCAGGTGTAATTTAAATAAATATTAATGCATTAGGTTTTGTGAAACCCTCTAATTAAAATACGCTGCATCCAAAGCGCACTAAAATTCCCACATGCATATGAATTCTAATTTGATTCATAATACAAGGTATATAATCAAGAAGCATTAACATAGATGTACTTGGTCCGTAACATCTATGTTCATCAGATCAATTAGAAGATGGCCAGTAATCTAAAAGTATTAAGATCAGATTTATATACTCCTCATGAATAAAATTTAAAAATAAATCACACTGAATATTGCATCAAAAGAGTGGCTACACCTTAGCCTTAGTAAAATAAAATTTAGTTCATGATAACAAATTCAAAAATAGTAAATAAAATAAAAAGCATAGAAAATTTAGACTGTTTGATTGCTGAAATTGATTGTCTGCTGCTCTTGATGTGGAGAATTTGATGAAGAAGAGGAGGCTCCTTGATTGATGTCTTGATCGTCGAAGAAAAATCAAAAATTCTTTTTGATTTTCTCATAAATTACTTTTCTTCTTTTTTTTTTATCTCTCTCCTCTTTCTTTCTCTCTCTCTTTTTTTCTCCCTCTCTCTTTTTCTCCCCGTCTCTCTCTTTGTCTCTCTCTTTTTCTTTTTCTTTTTTTTTCTCTCACGACAACAACAGGCTTTTTATAGATCAAGAGTTTGATTTTTCCCTGAAATCCATCAAAAACTAGGTTTTAGACTCCCAAACTAACTCAAATTAGGATCTGGGTAATTTTGCCCATTAGATCTTGATCAAACGGTCCAAAAACCACTCAAAAAGCCTTTAAAATAACCCAGATCAAGTCGAATTTAATATCAGCCGTTGGATCATCGAATCTGGGCCGTCCGATCGCGTTGAAATAAGCCTTCAGACCTTTAGTTTTACGTCAGAATGAATCTCGGCCGTTGGATCTCGATCGGGAGCTGCGGATGCCGTCCATCAGTGCCTTCTTCTCGTCCGTCCGATCAAGCTTCAGTGAAAACCGCCCGTTGGATCAGCCAGAATTCCCAAATTGCCCTCCGTGGACCGTGCGCGAGCCCGATGTTGCATGGACCGCCGCATTCTTCAGCCAATCAGTGCTTTAAGCTATGAAATTCCCGAATTACCCTTCAGATGGTCCACCATGCGCCGCGAAAAATGCTGACGTCAGCGTTGCGTCTGCGTTTTTTTTTTTTTTTTGAAATTCGATTCTGGGCTCGTTTGAAGTCCGTTTTGCCTGAAATTTTTTTCATCAGAACCAGAAAAATAAGATCTTCACATTGGTGGCCTTCTTTCCTACATAAGATTAATAAAAATATTAATTTTTAATAAAATAGATTAATTTATTTTATAATTTAATACTTTTATTAGTATATTTTTACCACTTATCACACCCCCCAACTTAGTCATTGCTAGTCCCTTAGCAATATTTTATTTAATACCATATTTCAATAAGATTATCCATCACAAAGATAAAATCTAGGATTAAAGGTCAAAAAGTTTAGAAAATACTGCTAACTAAGCATTGAGCTTCAGAAGCAAATTTTTCAGTCAATACAATTAAAAACTTTCTTAGAGTACATCAAAGATCTATAGCACTTATGTTCGTGATGACTAACTTTAGCATTTCAGTATTAAATTAAAAGAACAAAAGTATCCTCTCTTATCACCTATTTTGGTCAATTTTCTATACATTCTCAATTTTATACTCATGAATTAAGGTAGCTTTCACACTGCCTTTTCTTTTCTTTTTTTTTTCTTTCTTTTTTTTTTTTTTTTTACTGTGCTGAGCATCCTGGCCTTTCCTTCACCATTTTACGTGAATTTTCACACTTGACCTAGGTGCAGAGATCCAGTTACTAGGCTTTGGGCAATCCACATATACTCTGTCTTTTGCACTTTATTTATAGGCAGGTAGCTCTTTCCTTAAATTCAAGTTTCTTTGATTAGAATGTATATTAATTATCAATTTTTAGTGATAATTGAATCCTCAGTTGGACCTTATAATCAATACCTACTTTGCCTTGTTAGTGTGCATGTGCAATAAAAAGTGCTAATAATCTTTTAATGACCTAAGTAGGCTGCTAAAAGTTGACCAACTAATCTACTTCTTTAACTCATTACATTCATTAGCAAATAATTCTATCTTTTATCACTTATCCAGTTTATCTTGCTCAAGATTTTCTTCTTGACACATGATTTTTTATTTTTTTTTTATTATTAATTATTGTTCTACATTGTCTTAAAGGAGAAAGAAAAATAAAGGATGTAATAAAGGATAGGAAGGAATACACCTGATTTGGTTCAATCTGGTTCTTTGGAGCTTTGAAATTTTGCTTGAGTTCTCATTGATTTTTCTGCAAAATTGAAAATACACACCAGAGCAGTAAAAGAGCAACAACAAATTACTGAAAAATAAAAGAAAAGAAAAATGATCAAAACTAAAAAGAAAAGAAACAACCTATCTAGTAGTTCTGATTTATAGTCTTCAGCTTGACTTTCTTTGAGTTCTAAAGTGGATCAATCCGGTGCCACTTCAATTGGAATACTTTCATGTTTGATCGAATCCTTCTTTCAATTTGACATTGCTCGCTTTTATAGTCTCAAACCTATTTTCTACAGAATTCTCATATAATGGATTGTCAATAATGTCAATTAGAAAACAAGTTTGATTATCATCAATATGTTTAGTATCTTTGAAAACATTAAAAGTAACTTGTTCGTCTTGGACTCTAAGAATTAATTTTTCCTTGTTGAACATCTATTAAAGCTCCTCCAGTAGCTAAAAAGGGTCTCCCTAAAATAAGGGGTACATCATAATCTTCTTCCATATCAAGAACAATAAAATCAACAGGAAAAATAAACTTGTTTACCTTTACCAAGACATCCTCCACTATACCTCTTGGATATTTAATGGATCTGTCGGCTAATTGAAGAGTAATAGTGGTAGGCTTTGGTTCTCCTAGACCCAGCTTTCTGAAAATAGAAAAAGGCATGAGATTTAATGCTTGCTCCTAAATCACATAAAACTTTATCAAAACTACAATCACCAATAATGCAGGGGATAGTAAAACTCCCTGGGATCTTTTAAGCTTCTGTGGTAATTTATTTTGAAGTATTGCTGAGCATTCTTCATTCAAATTTATTCTCTCATGCTCCTTCAGCTTTTTCTTATTTGTTAAGATTTCTTTGAGAAACTTGGCATACCTGGGCATTTGAGTAATAGCATCTACAAAAGGAATATTAATATGTAAATTCTTTAAAATTTTGAAAAAGTTAGAAAATTTCTTATCTGGATGCTGTATTTGTCTCTCTGGGAATGGTAGTGGCGGCACGTAGGGCTTCACATTTGGATCAGCAAATCGTATACCTGGAGACCATCCATCTGCTGGTTGTTTTGGTGACTGACGAATTTGAGTTGATGGTTCCTTATTTGTAGTTGGCTCTTCAGTCTCATTCTTCTGATGTGGCTCCTCCAGCTTTGTACCACTTCTTAAGGTGATAGCATTGACTTGCTCCCTTGGATTTGTCTCCGTATTGCTTGGCAAGGATCCTTGAGGTCTCTCGGAGATTATCTTAGCCATTTGACCTATTTGCATCTCCAAGTTTCGAATTGCTGCTGTTTGGTCCTGCCTAAGTTTGGCTTCCAAATTTTTTATAGTTGCTTCTTGGTTTTGCATAAATTTGACCATCAGCTCTTCCATGTTGGACTTCTTTTCAGGTACTTGGAATCCCGGGGGTGGCTGTTGTGCTGCATTTTGATTGCTCCATGAGAAATTTGGGTGCTGCCTCCACCCTTGATTGTATGTGTTGGAGTAGGGATTGTTTTGTTGCGGCCTGAAAAAATTACCAATATAATTAGCTGTATCAGTTGTTTTAGCAAAAGGATTACCTGTCTGGCAATTGCTCGTATCGTGTCCTCCTCCACACAGGTCACAAGTCATGCTCTGAACATGCATAGCTGTTCCCTTTAAGTTGTTGACTTCGGCTCTAAGGGCTGCAATTTCAGCTAGTAAAGTTGGCACGCAATCTACTCCCTGCACAGCTGCTAGTCTTTTTGGCATCATGCACTCTGTCTGCCATTGATAGCTATTTGATGCCATCTCATCGATCAGATCGAAGGCTTCTTCCTCCATTTTTTCGATTAATGGTTCCTCCTGCTGCTGCATCAATCATAGATCGATTAGTAGGAGATAAACCATTATAGAAAGTTTGTACCTGAAGCCATACGGGTAGTTGATGATGTGGACATCTCCTCAGCAGTTCCTTGAAATGCTCCCAAGCCTCATATAGTGTCTCCATGTCCATCTGCATAAAAGAAGTGATATCGTTGCGCATCTTAGCAGTCTTAGAAGGTGGAAAGTACTTGGCTAAGAATTTTTGGGCTAGGACATCCCAAGTTGTGATAGAACCTGCAGGAAGAGAATGAAGCCAATTTTTAGCTTTATCCCATAAAGAGAAAGGAAATAACCTTAATCTAATAGCATCATCCGACACCCCATTAATTTTAAAAGTATCGCAAAGTTCAAGAAAATTAGAAATATGGGCATTCGGATCATCATGCATGTGTCCACTGAATTGGACAGTTGATTGAATCATCTGGATCATCGCCGATTTTATTTCGAAGTTGTTTGCTCGTACAGGCGGTCTCCTGATGCTCGAAGCTGCATCGGACTACAGATGGTGTGATGTAATCATTTAATGGACGATGTACTGGTCGAATAGCTTCATGCTGTCCTTCAGTCGCCATATCCACTCCTAGATTGATGTCGTTAGGATCTTCAGCTGCCATGTTTCTCTCTTGTTGTAGTCTTCTAATAGTTCTTTCAATTTCTGGATCTAAGAGGTAGTAAGTTACTATGTCCAGTACGTGTCATGCACTAAATTTTTTTTTTTTTTAATAATAAAAATTAAAAATAAATTTCTAAAGTAAAGCTAGGATCAAAATTTTCAATATTATTTTAGACACAATCCCCGGCAACGGCGCCAAAAACTTGATGCGTGCTAATTTATAGCTATGGCAAGTGCACCAGTCGATCAAGTAATAAAGTGAATGAGTAGAGTATCGTCCCTAGAGGATTGAAAAATAAGTACTGAAAAGCTCTTTCCTATGCTTTATTTAGAAGATCGATTTATGAGAATAAGAAATAAAAAAATAAAAAAAATAAAAAAAATAATTAAAAGTTTTTAATTAAATAGAGAGAGTGTAAATTATTAGGGTTTTAAATTCAAGAGCAATGGATTACTAAGGCAATCGGTTCACCAACTCAGTCAATACAATATTCAGATTTTTAGATTAATTTTATTTCATGTGACGGTGGAGTCTCCTAATTTATTCACTACCCTTTGGTCCAGGCATAGCAAATCTATTAATATTTATTAATTATCCTTTGGTCCAGGTGTAATTTAAATAAATATTAATGCATTAGGTTTTGTGAAACCCTCTAATTAAAATACGCTGCGTCCAAAGCGCACTAAAATTCCCGCATGCATATGAATTCTAATTTGATTCATAATACAAGGTATATAATCAAGAAGCATTAACATAGATGTACTTGGTCCGTAACATCTATGTTCATCAGATCAATTAGAAGATGGCCAGTAATCTAAAAGCATTAAGATCAGATTTATATACTCCTCATGAATAAAATTTAAAAATAAATCATACTGAATATTGCATCAAAAGAGTGGCTACACCTTAGCCTTAGTAAAATAAAATTTAGTTCATGATAACAAATTCAAAAATAGTAAATAAAATAAAAGGCATAGAAAATTTAGACTGTTTGATTGCTGAAATTGATTGCCTGTTGCTCTTGATGTGGAGAATTTGATGAAAAAGAGGAGGCTCCTTGATTGATGTCTTGATCGTCGAAGAAAAATCAAAAATCCTTTTTGATTTTCTCATAAATTACTTTTCTTCTTTTTTTATCTCTCTCCTCTTTCTTTCTCTCTCTCTTTTTTTCTCCCTCTCTCTTTTTCTCCCCATCTCTCTCTTTGTCTCTCTCTTTTTCTTTTTCTTTTTTCTCTCATGACAACAACAGGCTTTTTATAGATCAAGAGTTTGATTTTTTCCTAAAATTCATCAAAAACTAAGTTTTAGACTCCCAAACTAACTCAAATTAGGATCTGAATAATTTTGCCCATTAGATCTTGATCAAACGGTCCAAAAACCACTCAAAAAGCCTTTAAAATAACCCAGATCAAGTCGGATTTAATATCATCCGTTGGATCATCCATTGGATCGAATCTGTGGCATCCGATCGTGTTGAAATAAGCCTTCAGACCTTTAGTTTTACGTCGGAATGAATCTCGACCGTTGGATCTCGATCGGGAGCTGCGGATGCCGTCCATCAGTGCCTTCTTCTCGTCCGTCCGATCAAGCTTCAGTGAAAACCGCCCATTGGATCAGCCAGAATTCCCAAATTACCCTCCGTGGACCGTGCACGAGCCCGACGTTGCGTGGACCGCCGCGTTCTTCAGCCAATCAGTGCGCGCTTTAAGCTATGAAATTCCCGAATTACCCTTCAGATGGTCTACCGTGCACCGCGAAAAATGCTGACATCATCCTGACGTCAGCGTTGCGTGTTGAAAAGAAAGCCTTCAGAACCTTTTAGTTTTTAGTACGGTCCGATCCATGATGAGCTTCACAGACCTTCCTGATTTTCTTTGGGGACACTCATTGTTAACTTCAATTTATTACTGAATAGGGTTCCCTCTAAAACCGTTCCTACCACACCGTATGAGATATGGCATGGTAAGAAACCAAGTCTGAGTCATCTCAGAATTTGGGGTTGTCCGGCTCATGTCAAAAGACAACAAGCGGACAAGTTAGAGTTTAGGTCCTTTAGAGCTCGATTCATAGGATATCCTAAAGAGTCATTAGGATACTATTTCTACATTCCAGAAGACCACAATGTGATTGTGAGTCGACATGCCATCTTTCTTGAAAAATAGTTTATTCAAGATAGCGGCATTGGAAAGCAGATTCAAGCTTGATGAGAAAGTCTCACAAGTAGCAACGAGCTAAGGACCAATTGGAACCAAATCAGGTTGAGCCAATAAGAACACTACCTCCTCCACCTCGTAGATCGGAAAAGAGTTTTCCGTCCCCCTGAAAGATACTTAGGTATTATTTCAGAGGAAAGTAGAGAAAATGTTCCTCATAGGTAATGGTGCTCATGGTGATGATCCCAAAACCTACAACGAGGCGATATCAGATATCGACTCCGAGAAATGGCTAGAGGCAATGCAGTCAGAAATTGACTCGATGCACTCAAACCAAGTCTGGACCTTGGTAGATCCACCAGAAGGTATAGTACCTATTGGGTGTAAATGGATCTTCAAGAGAAAGATTGGTGCAGATGGAAAATGTGGAGACATTCAAGGCTAGACTAGTGGCAAAAGGTTATAGTCAATGCGAAGGCATTGACTATCAGGATACCTTTTCCCAGTAGCTATGCTAAAATCCATCCGCACATTGCTTGCCTGTTGCAGCCTATTTCGATTATGAAATATGGCAAATGGACGTGAAAATGGCATTCTTAAATGGATATCTTGAGGAAGATATCTATATGGAACAGCCGCTAGGTTTCACATCCAGTGATACTGATCACAAGGTTTGCAAGCTGCAAAGGTCCATATATGGACTTAAGCAAGCATCTCGGAGCTGGAACACTCATTTCAATGATGTGATCAAAAATGTTTGGTTTCATCAAAAATGAAGAGGAACCATGTGTTTTCAAAAAGGTCAGTGGGAGCGCTGTTGTCTTCCTCGTATTGTACGTGGATGACATCCTCCTTATTGGGAATGATATTCCCATGTTGACCATCAGTCAAAATATGGTTGTCCAAGGAATTCTCCATGAAAGACCTAGGTGAAGCATCCTTTATTCTAGGAATTAAGGTCTATAGGGATAGACCGAATAGGATGCTAGGACTTTCACAGAAGATGTACATAGAGGAAGTACTAAAGAGGTTTAGTATGGAAAACTCTAAGAGGGGATTAATACCCTTCAGACATGGTATTCATCTTTCCAAGAAGATGTGCCCTAGCACACCTGAGGAAATAGAACGCATGAGCAAGATCCCTTATGCTTCTGCAATAGGGAGCCTCATGTATGCCATGCTATGTACACGACCTGATATAGCCCATGCTGTGAGTGTCACAAGCAGATATCAGTCAAATCCAGGTGAAGAACACTGGACTTCTGTGAAATGTATCCTTAAGTACTTGAGAAGAACTAAGGATATGATGTTGGTCTTTGGTAATGGAGAACTCCAAGTCCAGGGATACACAGACTCGGATTTCATGTCCGATATAGATGATCGAAAGTCGACATCTGGGAGTCTGTTTGTGTGCAATGGTGGTGCTGTCAGCTGGAAGAGTTCCAAGCAAACAGTGATAGCAGATTCCACCATGGAAGCAGAATATATCGCTGCATCAGAGGCTGCGAAGGAAGCATTCTGGTACAAGAAGTTTGCTGCAGAAATTGGAGTAATGCCATCAGATGCCATTCCTCTATACTGCGACAACAATGGCGCCATAGCCCTTGCTAAGGAGCCGAGGTCTCACCAGAAATCCAAGCACATTGAGCGGCGATACCACCTCATCCGCGATTACCTCGAGAAGGGTTACGTCGAGGTCAAGAGAGTCAACTCCACAGATAATGTGGCAGACCCACTTACAAAGCCGTTGGGCCAGCAGAAGATCGAAGCCCACCTTGAGAAGATGGGACTTAGACTTGTAGCCAATTGGCTTTAGGACAAGTGGGAGATTGTTAGATATATGTGCCCTAGAAGCCAGAATTGGCTGACACTTGTAATACACTTCTAGGGGCAAAATTATAATTTTGACTATAAATCAATAAAATGGGTTATTTTCTATCACATATGTGTATTTAGTGTCTGTGATACATCCTTTGAGTTAATGGTAATGATAATTCATATTTTCAAGAGTTGAAAATTTAAGACATGAATAATCATTATTAACTCATAAAATGCTCCCGACCATAGGATCATCACGAGGATGGTGATTGATCCGGAAGGTTGGTGTACAATCGCTTCTCTTTAGTAGATGAGTCTTGAGTCTACGGTGTGGAGACACCGGAGCGAGAGTACAGGTACTCGTTAGAGAACGAGGGCACTGAGCGTGACCACCTCGAGTAGTCATTAGGAAGTCTACCTTCTCGTCAATGACTGACTCGATGCTGCAGTAGTGTGTCTGGTTCTTTGACCTGAGGTGCATCGGCAGTTCACCTTGAGGGTGTTATAGTTTGACTACACCATTACTCGGTCTCCTAGCCATATGGAACCCTGAGGTGTATGTTGGCTATAGCATGTTCATTGTAGGAACTGGATGCATCAAGATGGAATCTATCTACCTCGGTGGTAGAGGAGCAGCCCTATGATGATCATGAGAATCAAGTCCAGAAGCCCATGGCCATGGCAGAGTGAAATAATAGAAAGAGTTTCTATTTAGATTTTCACATTCGGACTTGAATCGAATGATTACATCATATGACAGAGACTAGGGTTTGACGAGTTCACCTTAACCCTAATCTGATCGGGGCTCAAGATAGAAGAACTTAATCACACAGGTAGCTGCACCAAGAGGTTCGCATTCAGCTCTGATGGGTTGCCACCATATACTGCTAGGTGTCACTGGTGGATTTTGGGAGCAATTAGAATGATTTAGATGATCGATCATTCTAGCTGTTCGAATCAGAAGAGTTCTGATCCATCGAAAGGAGTTTCGATGATGTCGATGATAGAGATCATGACATATCCCATTACCATACAGAACTGAACCTAACTGGGTCACACAAACAAGGGTTTGAATCTGGTGATCATCAATTGAACTGATCTAGTTCAATTGATCTGAATGAGATTCAATTAGGTTCAAGGAAATCGTGCTAGCACTCGATTGAACCTAACGTTCTTCTTTTACTATCATAAATAAGTTGTCCTGACTGAGCCAAAGGAGTTTGTGCTCAATCAGAGGCCTTCATATGGTCTGACTGGAGGTTGTCCAAGTCAGAAAAGGTTGTCTTATTTTGTAAGACATTACCTGCCATTTTTGGTCACCTGCCATTTCTTGTCCTTTGACTTTGGTCAAAATGTTGACCATTGACCACTTTGACTTTTGACCACATGTGTCATGCACCTATTGGAGAGCTGGTGGGGGCCTTGTCCCCTGCCAGAACCTGGCAAAAGAAGGAGGGCGCACGCCAGGGTGGCGTGTGCCCAAGTTGGAGGGCGCCTAGGAGTCCCTGTTGGACAAGGACTCCATCTCCTTTTTGGATTCCAATTAGAGTTCTCACCTAAGACTTTGACCTGGTCTTAGGCGCCCATCTAAGGAGGAATCTTGGGTCCAGAGGAATCCAGGGGATCTATTCCCACCAATCAGATTTAGATCTGATTTCACAAAGGGTTGTGATTGGTTGGGAAGAAGAGGAGTTGGATCACAGAGAGTCTATAAATAAGACCCTGCGCCCAACTTTTTAAGAAGTTTCTCAATTAGCCCATGCCCCAAGGCTGCCTCTCTCCCTTCTCCATGCCAAATCATCTCCCTCTCTCTCCTCTCCACGTCCAAAAGAGTTTTGGGACTTTGGTTGGTGCGATTCAGATCAAGAAAGGCGATCAAAAGCAAGAAGGCTGCGCTGCTGCAAAGGACGACTGCTGATCTTCAAAAGAGTTTTGAAGATCCTCCAGATCAGATCCAGATCTAATTTTTGGAGATGTGATAGAGAAGAAGAGGATCTCCAGATCCAAGCCTGAGTGGATACCGGTAGAGGCCAGGCGCTTGCGTGGCTAGATCCAGAACCTTCCGCTGCTTACAGGATCATCAAGGGTAATAGGATTACCCAAATCAAGGTAAATTAAATTTGATTTAATTTATTTAATTTTATTTTATTTATTAAAATAATAAGAATCAGATCTGAAACATATCAAGATCTGATTAGGATCAAGAGAAAAATTTTTGAAATATATCTCTTGATCTGATCAGATCTGAACGAACCTGGACCGGGAAATCAGGATTTCCCTTCAAATATCGCTTAGCAAGATTTTGCCTGAGGGTTGTGATACTTCATCAAGTTCAACCTTAGAGGCATTAGTTTCTTCACTAAGGAACTTCTTTTCTAAAAAGACTACCTTAAGGCTGACAAACACTTTTTGCTCATCAGCAAGGTAGAAGTAGTACCCTTTGGTTTCTTTTGGGTAACTTATAAAACTACACTTATCAGACCTAGGTCCAAGATTGTCTATCATCAAACGTTTGACGTAAGCTGGACACCCCCAAACCCTAAGGTGTGAAAGCACTGGCTTACGTCATGTCCATATCTCATATGATGTTTTATTAACAGATTTACTTGAAACTCTATTTAGAATGTAACAAGCTGACTCGAGCGCAAATTCCCATAGGAAGATCAGCAAACTAGTAAACCCCATCATGGATCAAACCATGTCCAACAGGGTCCGATTTCTCCTTTCAGACACACCATTATGTTGTGGTATTTCAGGAGGGATCCATTGAAAGAGAATTCTGTTCTCTTCAAAATATGTCAGAAACTCATTGAAAAGATATTCACCCCCTCGGTCAGATGGCTGGGGGGCTTCCTTTTTAATGTTAGATATATGTGCCCTAGAAGCCAGAATTGGCTGACACTTGTAATACACTTCTAGGGGCAAAATTATAATTTTGACTAATATCAATAAAATGGGTTATTTTCTATCACATATGTGTATTTAGTGTCTGTGATACATCCTTTGAGTTAATGGTAATGATAATTCATATTTTCAAGAGTTGAAAATTTAAGACATGAATAATCATTATTAACTCATAAAATGCTCCCGACCATAGGATCATCACGAGGATGGTGATTGATCCGGAAGGTTGGTGTACAATCGCTTCTCTTTAGTAGATGAGTCTTGAGTCTACGGTGTGGAGACACCGGAGCGAGAGTACAGGTACTCGTTAGAGAACGAGGGCACTGAGCGTGACCACCTCGAGTAGTCATTAGGGAGTCTACCTTCTCGTCAATGACTGACTCGATGCTGCAGTAGTGTGTCTGGTTCTTTGACCTGAGATGCATCGGCAGTTCACCTTGAGGGTGTTATAGTTTGACTACACCATTACTCGGTCTCCTAGCCATATGGAACCCTGAGGTGTATGTTGGCTATAGCATGTTCATTGTAGGAACTGGATGCATCAAGATGGAATCTATCTACCTCGGTGGTAGAGGAGCAGCCCTATGATGATCATGAGAATCAAGTCCAGAAATCCATGGCCATGGCAGAGTGAAATAATAGAAAGAGTTTCTATTTAGATTTTCACATTGGACTCGAATCGAATGATTACATCATATGACAGAGACTAGGGTTTGACGAGTTCACCTTAACCCTAATCTGATCGGGGCTCAAGATAGAAGAACTTAATCACACAGGTAGCTGCACCAAGAGGTTCGCATTCAGCTCTGATGGGTTGCCACCATATACTGCTAGGTGTCACTGGTGGATTTTGGGAGCAATTAGAATGATTTAGATGATCGATCATTCTAGCTGTTCGAATCAGAAGAGTTCTGATCCATCGAAAGGAGTTTCGATGATGTCGATGATAGAGATCATGACATATCCCATTACCATACAGAACTGAACCTAACTGGGTCACACAAACAAGGGTTTGAATCTGGTGATCATCAATTGAACTGATCTAGTTCAATTGATCTGAATGAGATTCAATTAGGTTCAAGGAAAATCGTGCTAGCACTCGATTGAACCTAACGTTCTTCTTTTACTATCATAAATAAGTTGTCCTGACTGAGCCAAAGGAGTTTGTGCTCAATCAGAGGCCTTCATATGGTCTGACTGGAGGTTGTCCAAGTCAGAAAAGGTTGTCTTATTTTGTAAGACATTACCTGCCATTTTTGGTCACCTGCCATTTCTTGTTCTTTGACTTTGGTCAAAAGTCTACCTTTGACTGGTCAAATGTTGACCATTGACACTTTGACTTTTGACCACATGTCATGCACCTATTGGAGAGCTGGTGGGGGCCTGTCCCCCTGCCAGAACCTGTGCCCAAGTTGGAGGCGCCCTAGGAGTCCTTGTTGGACAAGGGACTCCATCTCCTTTTTGGATTCCAATTAGAGTTCTCCTAAGAACCAACTTTGACTGGTCTTAGGCACCCTCTAAGGAGGAATCCAGGGGACTCTATTTCCACCAATCAGATTTAGATCTGATTTCACAAAGGGTTGTGATTGGTTGGGAAGAAGAGGAGTTGGATCACAGCTTAGTCTATAAATAAGACCCTGCGCCCAACTCAAATTAAGATTGAATGAACAATTCCCATGCCCCAAGGCTGCCTCTCCCCTCCTTCCTCCATGCCAAACCCACCTTCTCCCTCTCCTCTCCACGTCCAAAAGGAGTTTTGGACCTTGGTTGGTGCGATTCCAGATCAAGAGAAAGGCGATCAAAAGCTAGAAGGCTGCGCTGCTGCAAAGGACGACTGCTGATCTTCAAAAGAGTTTTGAAGATCCTCCAGATCAGATCCAGATCTAATTTTTGGAGATGTGATAGAGAAGAAGAGGATCTCCAGATCCAAGCCTGAGTGGATACCGGTAGAGGCCAGGCGCTTGCGTGGCTAGATCCAGAACCTTCCGCTGCATACAGGATCATCAAGGGTAATAGGATTACCCAAATCAAGGTAAATTAAATTTGATTTAATTTATCTTAATTTTATTTTATTTATTAAAATAATAAGAATTAGATCTAAAATATTCAAGATCTGATTAGATCAAAGAAAAAAAATTTTTGAAATATATCTCTTGATCTGATCAGATCTGAACGAACCTGGATCCGGAAAATCAGGATTTTCCTTCAACTGGTATCAGAGCCATGGTTCTAAAATTGTTTAGATCTGATTTTAAATTTATTTTAATTAAAAAATAAGTGATTTTAGATGTCACATGAGATGTGATCAGATCTGAAATCAGAAAAAATTAAAATTAAATGATTTGGATCTAAGATTAGAAAATATGCATGACTAGTTCTAAAATAGAATAGTTCTATAGAATAGTCTTGCATGTTTTGATTTAATCTGATTAAATCATATTTTAGATCTATTTATTTACTATTTTTTGATATTATAAGTGTTATAATAACATCTAAAAAATAGCAAATAAAAATTATTTAATTTTAAATATCATATGAGATATGATTGATGCATGTCTAGACTAGTTGTAGAATAGTTCTACATAATTGTCTAGATTAGAATTTATTTTGATTAGATCAATTTAAATCTAATTTTTTAGATTATTATGAGATAATTTAGATCTGAAAATATGCATGATTCGATACATGAGATGTATGCAAAATATGCCATGATTAGATCTAATTTGTATATGAGATATATGATATAGATCTAAAACTGTTTTGTAGTATTGCATGTTCCTGATTAAGGCGTTCCTCTTGGCCGTCCGGTCATAAGAACGAAGAAAGGTTTAAAGGCCCTCTCTTCCCATTCGATGGGGTGTTCTTATGATGTGTAGGGGTGCTGCGTGTTCGTCCTTAATCAGAAACCCAAAACTTACTTTCTGCAAAACCCTAGATCCTGAAACCCTAGGATTTATTGTGCATATTTTGTTTATGAACCCTACTTAATTAAGAATTAAGTTTATGGAAATATTAATTAGGTCTAAAATTGAGAATTTCAGATCTAAGACATATTCATAATACTGGGTTCGGGCTTGGGTAGCTCAATTAGGTCTAAGCGGTTGATCAAACCGAATCAAGAGTTGGTTAGATGGGATCAACAATGCTTAAATTGACCAGCCTAATAGGATTAAGTCTGGGTCAAGATCGAGTCACGATCAAGCAAGACCTAATTAGGCTCAGAGGTTAGAGTCTGGATTGTAGGCTAACCCAATTGGTTCTGACTCAACAATTTGGTGTCTAAGGTAAGTTTGGCACATACGACCGACTGGTTTTTAATTGGAAGCTACTCGACCTGAATGCGTTCTTGTACGAGTTAATGGCATATTCCTTCCACCGGTCTCACTTACCTGGCCATATCTGTTGACACAGTTCTGATCTGAGGTGGTCAATAATCCGAGCTAACCCATGCCACTAGGTTAGTCATAATTGTTATGACTAATGCCAAGTCTAGTTTAATGAGACCTGAATCAATTCTCCCTAAGAAAAGATTAAGTCTGAGGTCTTCCACCATTGTAGATGTGCGGGCCCTTCCCGGGGTTGATTGTTCTCGGCTGGATACAGTGGCTCAGTTGCACCGGGAAGATGCAACCATGTCTATTAGGCATTGGATGCTATGGGCTGGAGGATGAGTTGGGCTCAATATTCTGGATACGGTGAGAGACTCAATTAGGAACCCAGTCTATGCAAATGGTGGGTCTGACTTAACTAAGGAGTGGATCAATATTTCGGATACGGTGAGATTCATGAATTAGAGACCAAGTTTGGGTGCACCATGATTAGAGAATCATTGAACAAGAGTTGTTCACTCATTGGCTAACCCATCACCAATAACTGTTAGGTGAGGTGATGAGTCAGTTGGTGAGACCGCACCACCCACTAGAAATCATTAATCGTGGAGATTTTTCGCATCTCTACAGAGGGAGTGTAGGGATCCGAGAAAATAGTGGGAGCTAATTTGTTTAAAAATAAAATCCCTAAATAAATTGGTCAAGTCAAAATTACAGTATCTAACTAGAATCTTTGACTCTCTACAGGAAAAATGTCTGCGTCCAACCCATTGGCACGTATCCTGGACACACATAGACTGACTGGACCCAATTATAAAGATTGGCTCAGGAACTACAAAATTAGTTTTGGGTTTCGAGAAGTTAACCCATGTTTTGGACCAGGACCCTCCCACCTTACCAGCCCGTCCATCCACTGAACAGAGAGCGTCTCTGGAAAAATGGATTAGACGAAGATAATAAGGCCAGATATTACATGTTGGGCTCGATGTCTGATGAGCTCCAGCGCCAACATGAAGATATCGGGACTGCTCGCCAAATGTTGGCTCACCTGCAGGAGATGTTTGGTGAACAGAGTCGCGCAGCCAAATATCAAGTCACGAAATGACTTTTTAAGGCTAAGATGCGTGATGGGCAGTCAGTCCAAGATCACTGTCTGACAATGATCAAGGACATGGAAGAGCTTGAGAAGCTCGGTGTGAAGTTGGACTTGGATCTGCAGAACGATATTATTCTGCAATCCTTGACTGATGCATATGGGCAATTCATCATGAATTACCACATGCATAAACTTCAAAATTCCTTGGCCGAATTAATGAATATGCTGGTTACCGCTGAGCTTTCTATGAAAGGTTCTAAAGGCTCAGTTCTTGCTATGGAACGGACTTCTTCCAAAAGAAAGTCTTATGGAAAGAAAAAGAAGTCTGTGAAAAAGCAAAAGGTGGAAGGATCAAAGAAGAAGAAGGCAGAAGCCGAAGAAAAAGGCCGATGTCAAAGGAAAGTGTTTCCATTGCAACAGCGACGGCCATTGGAAGCGGAACTGCCCTACTTACCTGGCCACCCTGAAGAACAAGAAGGAAGGTCCTTCTGGAGGTATGCTCGTTATTGAGTCTAACCTTACGGTTTCTTCTGCATCCAGTTGGGTGCTTGACTCTGGTTCTAGTGCTCATCTGTGCACTTCTATGCAGGGTCTTGAGGATAGCAGGAGGCTGAGGGATGGAGACATGATCCTACGCATCGGTAATGGAGCAAGAGTTGCTGCAGTAGCCGTGGGAACATACCCTCTTCGATTACCATCTGGTTTAGACTTAGTTTTGAAAGACTGTTATTATGTGCCTGCAGCTAGCAGGAATTTGATTTCTGTTTCATGCTTAGCACAAGAAGGTTATGTGATCACCTTCTTTAAGGACCATTGTAACATTCTTTATGAAAGAAATAAAATTGCAAATGGTTTTCCTTATTAATGGTCTTTATCAGCTACATATTGATGTACCTATTTCTAACTATCGAGCAAAACGTGAATGCCAAACGACCTAGGGATAGTCCAAACGACAGATATCTATGGCACCTGAGATTAGGTCATATAGCAGAAGATAGGATCAACAAATTGGAGAAAAATGGGCTATTGAGTCCATTGACTTTCGAGTCATATCCAACTTGTGAATCTTGTCTTCAAGGCAAAATGACTAAACTCCCTTTTGTTGGACATGGGGAGAGGGCCACAGATCTCCTTGCCCTAGTACATACTGATGTGTGCGGCCCATTTGATGTGCCGGCTAGAGGCAATTTTGTCTACTTCATTACCTTTACCGATGATCTGTCTAGGTATGGGTATGTGTATCTTATGAGACACAAGTCTGAAGCTTTTGAAAAGTTCAAAGAATTCAGACATGAAGTAGAAAAACAAACTGGAAAAACCCATTAAGGTTCTTCGATCAGATCGAGGAGGTGAATACCTTAGCCGGGAATTCCTAGACTATCTCAAGGAAAAATGGCATAGTCTCTCAATGGACTCCACCAGGAACACCTCAACTCAACGGGGTTTCAGAATGGAGAAATCGGACTCTATTGGATATGGTTCGATCCATGATGAGCTTCACAGACCTCCCTGATTTTCTTTGGGGACACTCATTGTTAACTTCAATTTATCTACTGAATAGGGTTCCCTCTAAAACCGTTCCTACCACACCGTATGAGATATGGCACGGTAAGAAACCAAGTCTGAGTCATCTCAGAATTTGGGGTTGTCCGGCTCATGTCAAAAGACAACAAGCGGACAAGTTAGAGTTTAGGTCCTTTAGAGCTCGATTCATAGGATATCCTAAAGAGTCATTAGGATACTATTTCTACATTCCAGAAGACCACAATGTGATTGTGAGTCGACATGCCATCTTTCTTGAAAAATAGTTTATTCAAGATAGCGGCATTGGAAAGCAGATTAAGCTTGATGAGAAAGTCTCACAAGTACAACGAGCTAAGGACCAATTGGAACCAAATCAGGTTGAGCCAATAAGAACACTACCTCCTCCACCTCGTAGATCGGAAAGAGTTTTCCATCCCCCTGAAAGATACTTAGGTATTATTTCAGAGGAAGTAGAGGAAAATGTTCCTCATAGGTAATGGTGCTCATGGTGATGATCCCAAAACCTACAACGAGGCGATATCAGATATCGACTCCGAGAAATGGCTAGAGGCAATGCAGTCAGAAATTGACTCGATGCACTCAAACCAAGTCTGGACCTTGGTAGATCCACCAGAAGGTATAGTACCTATTGGGTGTAAATGGATCTTCAAGAGAAAGATTGGTGCAGATGGGAATGTGGAGACATTCAAGGCTAGACTAGTGGCAAAAGGTTATAGTCAACGCGAAGGCATTGACTATCAGGATACCTTTTCCCCAGTAGCTATGCTAAAATCCATCCGCACATTGCTTGCCGTTGCAGCCTATTTCGATTATGAAATATGGCAAATGGACGTGAAAACGGCATTCCTTAAATGGATATCTTGAGGAAGATATCTATATGGAACAGCCGCTAGGTTTCACATCCAGTGATACTGATCACAAGGTTTGCAAGCTGCAAAGGTCCATATATGGACTTAAGCAAGCATCTCGGAGCTGGAACACTCGTTTCAATGATGTGATCAAAAAGTTTGGTTTCATCAAAAATGAAGAGGAACCATGTGTTTTCAAAAAGGTCAGTGGGAGCGCTGTTGTCTTCCTCGTATTGTACGTGGATGACATCCTCCTTATTGGGAATGATATTCCCATGTTGACATCAGTCAAATTATGGTTGTCCAAGGAATTCTCCATGAAAGACCTAGGTGAAGCATCCTTTATTCTAGGAATTAAGGTCTATAGGGATAGACCGAATAGGATGCTAGGACTTTCACAGAAGATGTACATAGAGGAAGTACTAAAGAGGTTTAGTATGGAAAACTCTAAGAGGGGATTAATACCCTTCAGACATGGTATTCATCTTTCCAAGAAGATGTGCCCCAGCACACCTGAGGAAATAGAACGCATGAGCAAGATCCCTTATGCTTCTGCAATAGGGAGCCTCATGTATGCCATGCTATGTACACGACCTGATATAGCCCATGCTGTGAGTGTCACAAGCAGATATCAGTCAAATCCAGGTGAAGAACACTGGACTTCTGTGAAATGTATCCTTAAGTACTTGAGAAGAACTAAGGATATGATGTTGGTCTTTGGTAATGGAGAACTCCAAGTCCAGGGATACACAGACTCGGATTTCATGTCCGATATA